>JAIGNY010001554.1:310000-420000 GCA_020152595.1 Chiridota heheva | reverse complement strand
CCAGGCTGTTTTTGAGATGTAGAACTAAAAATGGCACTTAAAACTTTTCCCAGGGTAAGCATTAATGTTGATATTTTCATTTAACTGTTAAGCTCAATTTGTAATGTTTTCGGGCCTCTAGACAGAAAATGGACCCAATGGATTCCTAAAGACCCATGAGCTTGCTGCTGGCCCATTTTCTGGTGTAATATGTATGCAGACGAGATTGAGAACGGTCTCAAGGGATTCTTGGGAGACCCAGGGTTGTGCAGATGGCTCATTTTTTTTGGTACAATAATTGTGTGACGAGCCAGAGAATGGCCCCAGCGGATCCCTGGGAGACCCCAGGAGTTTGCTGGTGGTTCATTCCCTGGTATGTTACGTATACGAAGAGATAGATAACGGGTCCAAGGGATTCCTGGGAGACCCACGGGTTTGCAGATGGCCCATTTTCTGACACGATTAGAGTGTGACGAGCCAGAGAATGGCTTCAGCGGATCCCTGGGAGACCACAGGAATTTGCTGGTGGCCTATTCCCTGGTATGTTACGTATGCAACGAGATGAGAACATGCCCAAAGATTCCTGGGCCTGGAAGACAAAGGGTGTGCAGGTGACCCATTTTCTGGTTGGCCTCAGCGGATCCCTTTGAGACCTCTGGAGTCTGCTGGGCCCATGCTTTGGTATGTTAGCTGTGTGATGAGCCAGAGAATGGCCTAGCGGAACCATTGGGACACCTAAAAACAAAAAAATGAGATTAAATGAAAATATCAACATTAGTGCTTACCCTATGAAAAATTAAAGTGCTATTTTAAGTTCTACATCTCAAAAAAAAAAACAGGTACCAAATTTTAGATCCATAGGACTCATAAGCAAAAGATAAAAATGAAAATTTCCTCTATTTTCAAGAAAATAGGTGGCCATATCTTATAAACAGTAAAAGGTATAAAGCTAATTTTTTTGAAATGTTCTATATACATAATTTCCAACAGATATGCCAAGTTTAAAGGAAAGTAAAATGGTGGGTGTTATGGCCTTGTTGAATTGTTATGGAATGACTCTTGAAATATAACTCTTTTTCCAGCCATTTTCTTTTTCCCGCCATCTTGGATGAACAAAAATGTTCCAAAAAGGTGTCAGATATAAAAAATGTATTAAAATGCATGAAATTAAAGCAGAATTGTAATGTCATAGTACCTAATTTAATTTTAATGATTATTTATTTGCATTTTTCTGAACTTTTTCCGCCATTTTGAATAGTGCAGACCAATATTTTACTGTTACCAGTTGAGAACGTGTTTAGTGGACCCTAAGGCTTTATAAAAAATATTGGTTTGGAGAGTTGTGTGTGGGGTGAGGGGGAGGGGGCGTGGAGTGCACCTGGCCCATGGCCTATCGGAGCATGGCACCCTTTGATAATTAGCCTCTTTGCCCCGCTTGTTTTTTGTTTGATCATACACTATGGGATTCAAAAAATATATTCTTGTATTCTATTGCTTCTTTGTTAAATTTTTGTGATTGTATCTGATGTTGATTATTATTTTTCATGCCTAAAATGAATAAATGAATAAGGTGTTATCTGGGACAACTAACATGATTAAAAGTGTCATAGCTCCATGTTGTTGTATGTTTCGTTTCAGTTGAGGATCCTGACGGTGACGTCATTCGGTGTAGATGGGCCATTTCATCCCTACTTGAATGTGGAGATGCATGTGCGAACCCAGAAAGAATGGTTTTACATCCAGTAAGTTTGTAAATTAATTTCAAATTAGTGAAAAATTCTTAAGTTTAGCATGTATATTTTTTATTGCACAAACATAGCGATGAAATTGCGAAATAGTTAACTGATTTTACCAAATTTAAATCTATTTCCTGGTTATATGATTTTCGACGTACTTGCTTTCAAACCTCGTTAGGTATGAAACACTGTTTCTAAACTTTTAAGCTCATTTCTATAGCATATCCGATTAAATAAAATACTCCATAAAAGTGAACTTTTATTTGAAGGTCACTGCAAGTCTAAAGAATATGTATCAATATAAGAATATAAAAACTCCCTGATTTTTTTGTGAAATAACTTTGTGAACTAATCATTCGTTATTTCAAACCCTAAATGAAGTTACTAATCGTTTTAGACCACAAATAGCTGTTGAAGGTTTCCTTTGTAACTGGAGCAAAACTTTTAGTATCTTATGAGCAATTTAGGTACTAAATGTGTTTTTCTCCAACGAAGTAGAAGTTATCATAAGATAAAAGAAGATTACCCTCATCTCACAAAATCCCATATCGATAAATTGTTTGTCGGAATAAACTGATTCAATATGACTATGATTTTCTAGCCTGTACACAATTACGCTTTCACTTTCGTTCCCACGCAATAAAAGATTAGCTAACGATTGTGTCTAAAGTCTAGTTTAATTGATAATCATCAATTATATCATACAAGGCGAACGGTACCACGAAAGAGTAATCTTAAACGACCCACCCCGACATCAACTGACGAAGGACTTGGCCAGCTCAAAACAAAAACAATGAGCAATTAAGTGGCACTGTGCTTGTTATGTCGTTGTTGCCTAGAAAGTGTAACGAATTTCAGAAGTGATTGATCTGTTGATAATAAAATGTTATAGCTCGTAATATATATATATATATATATATATATATATATATATATATATATATATATATATATATATATATATATATATATATATATATATATATATATATATATATATATATATATATATATATATATATATATATATATATATATATATATATATATAGAACGATTAGTCTGTCGCCAGTTAATTTAAGGGTGGGTCATTTTAAAGATGACTCTTTCGTGGTATCGTTCGCCTATGAATTTTATATAATATATTATATACATAATACATAGCTGATGAACATTATCATTTGTATGCCACACGCATTTTAACCTGTATAAAAAGTCACGCAACCTTTACTGACACATGTTAATTTCAAACAAAAGAGGTATAAAAAGTCAGACACTTTATAGATGATGTAGCTGTACGATTTTCACCTCCCATTAGCGTCGGAAGAGCTGATTTACTCCTTGCATTGTAGATTAACACTCGGTACATTACCGTTCTTGCTTATAGCTATAATTTGTTCCAGGATAGCAAACTCAATCAATCTTTGGTCACATGATCTATTTTTTTTTTTATTATAGATGCCCTTGTCCGGTTTTTGACTATTATTTCGTACGTATTGTTGTTTAATTTCCCCACTAAAATGTCCCAAACTAAAGTTTCCAAAGCGAGCTACTGTACACACAAATAAGCATCAATGCTGCACCAAAACATTATACAAAAGTAGAAGAAAGTGAAGAGCGACATCAAATTGTCAAAGGACCAACTGGACCTTCTGTCAGAACGGGATTTGTAGGTGAAATGACAACACTTCTTCTGTTCTTAAAACCCAGTGTGTTACTGTATATATCTTTCCGGGATAACAGCAATTATATTCCTTCTCTAACAATTTGAATTAGATCATTAAAATCATAAACCTATGCTGGGTAAGTGATCATGCAGAGGCAATTACAAGCAATAAATCCCAAATGATCATAGTAATATTGGGAATTAAATTGCAATACACTAAAACACACACGGAAAATACGATAATTTGTTTTCCTTCATTTTTTTCCCATAATGCGTTAAACTTTAATATAATAATTTATGTATGGCTCTAGGAAACCTGCACTTTACAATGGACTGAACCCCGAAAAGTAGGATGGTATGCAGTGACAATTATGATTGAAGATTTCTCATCAACCACCTCCGTCCAACCACTTAGCAAAATCCCTCTACAGTTTTTGATATCAGTCTTGTTGGTTAATGAAAATACGTGTGGAAATGAGCCAGTGTTGATTCCTCCAACTCCTGTCGATGACTCTCGCATCCAATTCCCACCATCCGGGGTAGCTCAGTTTCGTTTAATTGCGAGGACAAGCATCATTTACACAACGTAAGCTACATTCTTATTCATGCCCGCGAATTCAGAATGATATATCTATCTAAACAGCTATTCTAAACAGCACACAATTTCTTTTAAACGTTAAACGTTGAAAGAAAACACCACAAATTACAGCAAAATTTTAGAATGGATCTTTACTACTTGGACGTATAACCATGCAGGCCACAAAGGCATGGGCACCCAAGTACTGTTCCCTTCTCCGTACGTGGCACCACCTAATTGAGACATGCATTATATCTTAATGGACCAGATTATTAATTAGATTTAAATATCGTCGCAAATGTCACATGAAGAACATTTTCCCTAATCAGGCGGGGATCCAAGAATTTGCGAATGGGGGGCACGGACATCTGTTCTGACTAACTTTTGTTCTGTTGTGCATGAAGTTTGATACTCTTTGTGCAGAAATTGCAAAGGCGTTATTCTTCTTACACTCTAGCTCTAGGAAGATATCAACCATAATTGCAATTAGAATAGGAACTTTTAGTAAAAAGAGACTAAGTGTGGAGGGTGGTCTGAAAAGGGGCGCAGCCCGCAGGCCCCTGGATCTGCGCCTGCTAATATTGGAAAAAGTGATGTAACTGTTGTATTGTGCAAGATTTTGCTGCTGTTTCTTTTTAAGTTTTTTTGGTGGAGATAACTTCTTGGATTTTCTCTAGATGATTCTTAAAATAATCATGTAAATTTCAATTCAATCTCTTTATTACTTTTTTATTGCATTAATTAGGTAAACGTCACAGAATTTTGGCATATATTTCAATTATGTACACAAAGCCCGGCATTTGATAAATTAGAATCTTTAATTTGATCAAAGAGCTTCTACACTTGTAGAGCTCTTTGATTTGATAGCACCTCTTGCGAGGACAATAGGCCTATTATTGGTACATACATCCATTTCAAGACAAATTCATTTTATTTCCCATACTAAAGTATCGTGAACTTCGCGACCATCTCGCCTCTTGGAGTAACTAAATCAGAGTTGTCACCAGTCCCCAACACGACGCAAGAATATTACGTGGAAATCACGTGGACACCTTCGAATGTCACCTTCGATGAATTATTTTGCTTCAGCGCCATAGACAGTGTTGGGTTAGTAAATTAAGTAAAACAAGTCTGATTTTGATATAGAATACTATAAGCAAAGAGCTTCTACGTAGAAGCTTTTTGCTATAAGAACCCGGCATGGTCATTGTCGGATCTCATGTGCGTGCTCATGTAATCAATACAATTTACTGTACAAAACAAATTTATGCACACACATACTGAGTGACGGCAAAATGGTGATCAAAAATTGCGCTTACGGGCCCGCTACCTGGCTACGGGCTTTGTAAATCTGATTGATGATACCCAGAACACTAAGCAAATTGAATTTTGTTTATCCCTTTATAACAGAATCCGCCCCTTGAACACTACTCCATCTAGGTTTTCCGCATTCAGCGTTCAAAACAGCATTCTAGCAATAAGACTTCTTTTCCACATTAACTGGATTCACGCAACATACCAAAGAGCTTCTACAGATGTTGAAGCTCTTTGAACGTACGTAACACTAACATGGGGGGAGATTTTACTTGAACAACAAGTGAATGTGTGCTATGTCCTCTTGTACAACGAAACTTAAACAAAATATTTCTTTTTATTGCCGTAAATAACAAAAATATAATTAAAAGTCATATTTAAGGAATCATTAGTTTATGGAACTGGATATCAAGTATTAAACTATTGTCTAATGGTATGATCCTAAGAACACCATTCACGGACGGTACCATACATCAGTACTGTAATGCCAGCGTTGAGCCCACGTTCTGACGTTTAGCTTCAGATCTGATAATCAAAATAACGGAAATGGAAAAACCGCAGAACTTGTTTATTGAAAGCTTATGCTGTATTGAGAAATCATACTATTAATATCACTGAGGAAATTCTAGCACTGATTCACTCTTCGAGTTGAATTTTGATGTGGGTTGTCATACTTGTAACAGGCAATCCCAGCAAAAATGTGCATGGGGAGGGGGGGTCAGTGACATATGGGTTTGGGATTCAGGGGATCCATGACTTGGGATTAAGATTTGGTGGGGAGGGGGTCCGTGAGGGGATTGAGATTCCGGGGTGGAGGGGGTCCGAGATTTGAGATTGGGAACCGAGTGTGGGGTGCCCGTGATTTGGGACTGGGAATCAGTGTGTCTGTGATTTGGCAGGATTGGAATTTGGGGGGGATCTTGGGGTGTTGATGGGGTCCCTGATAGGATTGGGATAGGATTGGGATTAAAGGTGGGGGTCAGTGATATGATTCGAGAGGGGGTCAGTGATAAGATTCAGGAGAGGGGGTCCGTGATTTGGCATATGGGGATGAGGGTGTGATAGGATTTGAGATTACTAATTTGGTATTCAAAGGGGAGGGGGTCAGGGGGGGAAGACCGTGATATGATTCGTATTTAACCCACTTTCAATAATACGTATTTTAAAAGTGATCATAGCACAATACAATTTGAAATTAATTCAAATAGGCCTAATTCTGTAGCTGAAATGGATCTACATTATCATAGGGACAGATTAATAATTACATACGCTGGGGGAGCACCTGAGAAAATGCTGTTAAAACCCACCATAGAACCAAACTAAAATCATAGGCCGCAATTAACTTAGCCACAATTATCTTTAATGCAAAGTGTTTTCCTCAAGTTTACTACAGTACTTTTTGCTCCATCACTGAGCTAATTTACATTATAATACAAATGGATTATCATCTATTTGGATTTGGTAAACAACTTACAATCAGATACTGTAAGTGTAAATGAAGAGATGACTGACACACCATGGAGCTATCACACTTTTTGTAATTTAAGTGAAAGGACTATGGACATCTAGAGGGAACATGGGCTTAAATTGTTTAAAATATGATCTTAACCATTGCGCATTGACATCATCATTGACATCAATAGGGGACGGATCTTTCGTCACCTTTCGTAAAACCAATGTTTTTTTATTCCAGTCCACTGCTAATTAGGTTTGAAATATAGCATTAGATTGAGGGCAATTTTTTATTTTTTTGAACTTGGTCATACCCTAAATCATCATTTATCATTTCTAAAATTCACAAGTAACTGAATTTGAAGCACAAATTTAAAGAATTACATAAAGATTTTCAGATGTGTTCTTCTTACTATATCAAACATTCCACAAAAATGTCAAATTTTGAAACTTTGTTCGGTCATAACTTGAAAACTAAATAAGCTTTTCACAAATTCTAAAAACTACTGTATTTCACTCAGATTTTCATGCTCTTTCACATATCTGAAATGTGCTAGATGTCCATAGTCCTTAAACTAACCAAGAAAATGTTCCTTGATCCCTACAGAAACCTCTCTATCATACAAAAGATGATTCAAAGAGACTATAAGAATATAATTTGTTTCACAGATAATCCTAAATAAGAGGATGCAACTGGAGATAAACAAAAGTGACAGACTGTTTGTAACAACAATTGCAAAATGAAATGATTTGTGGAAAGACAAGCAGCTAGCCTTAAACTTATTCCTTTTCAAAGTTTCTAACAGTATCCCTGTTGTAATTAACTTATGACAATTAATCAACAATTTTCAACTAATAAAGTGGCACAAGTGATGAGGAATTAGATGTTTTCTGTTTTGGATCTTTAATAATTAGAAAGGAATGGTTAATATACGTGTATTCTGTGATCTCAAATAAAATGACAATGCCCCGTGATACACCTATAACGACCACAAAGAAAACTTCTCAGGAAAGTTGGATACAATTTCTTTCCAAAGGAGTTGGGGGAAATGAAAGCAGAAACTAACATAATTATACTTAACTTTTGGTCATGTGTTGTTTTCAATCATTGTTGTACATTTCATGATGATGTAGGCTTTTCATCAACCCAGCTTTCCTACTTGTTGAAGAATGTGATAACATTTCACTTCAAGGAATAGGGAAAGAGGGAATAACTTCAGCCGGTTCATTTCGAAAACACCATGTTCACTACCAGTCACAGCAATTGCTCTGAAACGGTGAAGATATTACCTGTAAACAAAGAAAGAGCGGAATATAATTTTATCTATTCATTTGATGGGTGCTTTTCATTTAAGTGCCTTCACTGCCTTATAATTACATGCTGGAGTCTAGACCTTAATACATGTCAGTTAAACCGAGACCGGAAATACTGATTAATTTAAAAGCACTATCGTAAATGTTTAACAGTTGTATGTTGTACTAATTTCTCGCTTATTTACATTTGAAGTGCTCCAACTGACTTTTTTGCCCGTAAGTAGTAACCTGCTTTTTTCTGGATTTACAATAGGATGAAATTAAACATTTACTGGTATACTATAATTTTAAATTCCACTCATTTTAACAAAGATCACAGTTGCAGCTTTGTTCATTATACATATATATGCCTATCTTGTCACACGGATTTCATTAAGCTGCAAATAGATAATTCCTGTCATTTGTACTGTATCAACACAAAATGGTCATTGTGGTCAACTTGACAAATGAAATTTTGCGCCGAAGCAGCTCAGAATGGGGCAAAGTGTGTTTAACAAGACTTTTGAGTAAAAATCTTATGAAAATTAGCCTGCAATAATGTAAGCTGCATTTGTGATTTTAGGCATTTAGGAAAACAAGTATGACATTTTAATTTTATCACTGGTGTAAAGTGGGAATTTCAACATTTTGACAATATTTTGGCTCAGATTGTGAAACTACTGAAATTTACTATTTTTTCCACGAAGATTTTGTGCCATCGAATTGTCTTAACAAACCGGATATTCCCAAAACTTAAAAACAAGGAAAAGATCACACAAATTACAATTTGTGCAGCTGCAAACACTGATTTGGATGGTGCCCAGCTGCGCGGAATTGCGTGACCTTTTTGCAAAATTATGAAAGATTTCCAGTTTTGTTCCCTTGAGGAAAGTTTTTGAACATTTTTTGCAGGAAATGGATTGTCAAGGAACTTTTCTTCCCATTTCTAAGTTTCATGACCCAGAATGCAAGTCTTAAAATAAGAATCAAAATTCAACAAAAATAAGGAGGGTTTCCTATACAATCTAACATAAATGACCCCTTATGGTTGCCATTTCAAGTGTGGCCTATAGTACAAGTGGGCCAAAGTTAGTGTAATCGTATATTTCTTCTTCCTCGACAAAAGATAACAAACTCATTAACTAAATTCACTGTTTTTGAAGACAAAGATGGGCTTTAAACAACATACAGAATAAGGTTAAACATCAGTACGACAGGGAGTGCACTTCTGAAGGTATACCCCCTCCATTATCTTGAAGGTGGAGTTGTGTTGGTTTTGAGGGACAAAAAGAGTCCTTCTTTGCTTTTTATAAATGCTTAACATTTCATATCATAAACTTGTCCTTCCTCTGCATGTGTAGTCTTAGTGGAGTAAAGAACTTGTCCTTTGTTTGCAGGCATAATTGTACTCGTAGTGCGCAAAAACGATGCAACGTGAAGATTATTTTACTTTGACTGCGCCTGTGCTAAAAACTCTAAAGATCTGGAGAAGTGCCATAAATTGATCAAAGCTTGCGGCAAGCCTCGCGAACATCTAAATGTCAGTGCATTGAAAATGCACGATTGCAGATGTGAGGATTGTTTGTCCCCACCTAGTACCGCGTTGATATGGTGGGTGTGGCTTATTTCGTAAGTCTGAGACGTTAATTGCGAAACTCATTTTACCTTGTTGTTCCTATATATGTCAAATTGGGATGTCTTGGTACATTCGTAGCTATCTTTATGATTCAATGCATTTCTGCCATTTTGACGGAGAATTTCTAGACTGCCAACAGTTTTTGAGAGACAGCAAAAACAAAATACTTGTCGCTTAATATGTATGAAATTGATCAGAAATAATATTTGTAAACTGAGAGGATTTTCATGACTGAATAGACGCGAGGGTGTCAAATATTGGTGTCGGTGAGCCAGAAGTTGTTGCCTTCCTATATACAACTATCTTTTGTACTTTATCCTCATGTTCTTTTAGAATGGATGTGCTCCCATGATGCCAGGTGGCGAAAAACCGAGCAAGTTGGATTTGGGACTTTGTTCGGAGAATCCATCTTTTTTTGTTGATATTTCTGTTTTATGCTATTTATTGAAGTGAAAGGATATTGTTTTTGTATCTTTAAAGGTTGACTTCTAAAGAAGATTGCATTACATTGGAGGCTGCAAGTGAGTATACTAAGAATATCAATAAAGGTATAAATATACCTATTGTTTGAATCACATATAACAAGTATAATTAAATTTATCTTTTTGTTTTTATGTATTTTTTGTATCATCAAACTTTTAATTAAATTAATTGCAGTTTTGAATCTGTTGGTATTGTTGGTTTGAATCTGTTGGTATACTTTATTGGTAAAGTTAAGACAAAATCATTGGAAAAGCTTTTTCATTGAAAACATGTCAATCACAACAAAATACTGAGGATGAATTTATTCATCCCATTCTTCCCACGATTGAGATCCTAAACGACTAGTGTTGCATCGCATGAATCAAGGCAGTAAGGTATCTTGGTCACTGCCTCCTTGCAGTTTTCGACAATATTGTAAGATTTGTTTTCTCCGACTCAACATTGATTTCTTTCTTCACGATTGAGATGGGGACGAAGGAGTTTTCTTCTTAAAGTTTTTCTTCCTTTTGCCGTGTGCTGTTTTTACTCCAAAAAAAATCAGAGGGTAAAAGGTAAAGCATCATTTGGAAAATAAATGTCCCCACAATTCATGAAAAGTATATTAGATAACATACCATAGTACCACTATTGGATGCTAAATTTTATTTTTACTCATAAGATTTATAGAAAAGTGACTATGTTGCTATTCGGACATCATGCATGCAGCTACGAAAACTAATAGAAGCTATTTATACAGAACTGACCATGTTTAGAAACACTTACCTTCAAATTAAATTTCTGACAATTCAATTTCTGACAATTTATGCTGTTACTACTTACTCTCTTTGCAGAGGTTGAAGATGTTCATCTTGTCGATGGCAAGTCTTCTCACGAGGGACGTGTTGAAGTTTATGTCAAAGGCAAATGGGGGTCTATATGTGATGACACATGGGACCTGAACGATGCCCATGTCGTCTGCAGACAACTTGGATTTAGTAAAGCTGTGGCAGCTTTTTCTGAGAGAGCATTTGGTCGAGGGACCAATCACGGTTGGTTGAATAAAGTGTCCTGTTTTGGTAATGAATCAAATATTGCAGATTGCCTTTTGGGAGAATTCGATCAAAACAGCTGCGAACATAAGGAGGATGCAGGTGTTGTATGTTTTAATGGTACGTACTGGACTTATGTAAGCCAGCTAATTTCTTCATACTAAAGCTTTACTTGCTCGGGCCCTCTATATTCCTCCAAAGTCCATGGGTTTTGCTGCGCTTTTTGTCAGTAGATCATTCAAGCTCCATCTTTTTTTCTAAAGAGGGGAATTATTGTAGTGGCTTAGTTCCTGGAAACTGCAATTGATATCCATACAGAAATATATATAACACTTAAAAAAGCTAAGAGGATCAAAAATATTACTGTATTAGGTTTACATACGTGGCTGTGTGTTCTTTTGACTCTTTTGACAGTGACTATTTAAAAAAAAACAATACTGAAAATTTACCTCTTTTGTGTGATCAAAATTAAGCAATAAAGCCTTGAAAACATGTTATCACTGCAAAATAAACAAATTATTACCAGGCACCTATATCTGTGTGTTTTTACTGTTATCTCACAACTTTTATTTGATCATGTTTTGATATTTGATTGTTAGTTTAAATTTTTTCATAACATTTTCTTCCACAACTAAAAGAAAATCTTGAAGACGGTTACAACAATCTGCTGGATACCTTGTTTTCGTCCTACAAATCGAGTTTTCGACCACCATTCTTGATAAGCATTGAGCTGGGTCTGAATATTCTCAAAATAATTGATGTGGTTAGTGTTTATAAATTATCTGTCAAATTGTTGTTTTACTTGGGTTAACAAAAATATGAAAAGTTTGCATTGTAGATCTGTAAGGTTGGAATGAATAGATTATAGTATCATGAACAAACAGATTGTCCTTGCCACTCAGTACTTCCCCTAAGACTTCATATATCAAGAAAACATATTGAAAGTAAGTTAAAAGTGGTGTAATGATATGATTGCAAATATTGGATATTTAAACCGGTTTAGAGAAAATTTGTTTTATCATCGACGTAGACGATGATAAACATTATAAAAATGTTACGTGTTTCCATTAATCAATAGGCATATATTCATTCAAGAAACATGTCCTTGGACATAATAAATGTATGGAGAAAAAAACAACTGACTGACTGACGCAAGACTTCAATGGTTACCAACCTATATTTATCCATTACTTATTGTTTCCGAACTATCAATACATGCATCTAATATTTCATATAGTGATATTATTCTAAATGCTTACGTCGTTGCGTTACAGAAAACTGAAAAATATGGCGAATGTTTTGCTTAAAATAGACTAAAAATAAAGATTGATGTTAGTTTAAGACAAGACTGATGTTTAAGTCAGCCGGTGATGGCGACAGTCAGAGATATTGCCGGGGTAAAAATAAATTTTGCCCCCACTAAATTTTGGACACCGGCCCTTTTATTCTAGAAAATTTGGGCCCCTCAGACGATTAAGACGTAGCCATCTAGTAAAAACGGTCCGCTAGTAAATTTGGGTCCCCAGCCCTTCTTTGCTAGGAAATGCTTAAGGCTCTAGTGACGTAGGCAAAGGCCCTAAGTCTATTCTCCCACGAGCAATAATGACCCTACTGTTGAGAGTTTCAACTAGCACCTGGGCCCAAAGGATTAACACTAACGTTAGATTATAAATGATCATCACAATTTACAGTTCATGCCTTGGTTAGCTTATCCTACCTTTAACACCGCAATGAAGCAATAAGCATTTTCTTCTCCCTCATCGAACGAAACAACTGGCAACTTGTCCCCCTTTTGCAAGAAAACGCCCTCCTTCTCCCTTCACAAAATCACAGTACATCTCACTGCCGTTTTGCGTAAAGCATGCTTTTATTCTTAAGTGTATCCCAATGGATACTGCCAAGATCAAAGAAAATATTATATTTCTTTTTCACCGAAGTACTTACTGAAAGCCATTTCTGTTCGTGAGAAAATTCTATGAGTACAGCGGCGCTGTATTCCGTACATAAATATTACTCACTTAGGTTTTAGCTTATCACTTCAGTACACAAAATTAATTGAAGGAACCGCATAGACACACACTAGTAAATTACCTAGTAAAATCAGTCCAAAGGGGATCAAATTTAGGGAGGGAGGGGGAAGGGGGCGGTCAAATTTACTATCACACTAGGCAATTGTGTAACACTGCAAACGTCATACACATCAATAGCATAACCCAAAAAAAATGTGATAGCAATTTGAGATAAGGTGGAGGCAAAGAAATTGTACTTTGTCCATGTAGCGGCGTCATTTTTATATCAGTAAATTTAAGCAGTCACTTTTATTATTTCAAAGAAAAAGGTGGAAATCTTGTTGACAAATGCTAATTGAAAATCGAAAAACCCTTTGAATTTCATTCAAACAATTTGCTCGAATTACAAGTTTTTTCTTGTAACAATTCAATATTAATTTTAATTTCATATTAAAAATGAAATTTTCCACGGCGACAATGACATAGAAACAAGATTAATTTTAAATTCATGTTATTATTTCCTTAGAGCCCTCGAAAACAATTAGCAACGATGGATGCTTGGCTGGCAATGGTGAGAGTTTTTTTCAGTCGTTTTGGTGGTCATTTGGCCCAAGAATTTAATCCCAATGGCAAGTTGTTTGTTACCAAAGAAAAAGGATTTTTATGCAGTTGGGAGGAAAGCTAGAAGAATTGTGAAAAATGAGGAAGTGTGATTACCGTAATTTGGTACAAATTTCTTGCGCAGCATCTTTATGAAAATAACTTACTGTTCGAGATTAACGCCGGTCTCACGTCAGATGAAATGTAGTTATCGAAATTTTAAGCTCTGTTGCAATAACTATTATAATAACAGTAACTACTATAATAACAATAATTTATATAATAACAATAAGTATTATATTAACAATAACTATATAATAACAATAATTATTATAATAACAATAACTATTATAATAACAATAAATATTATAATAGCAATAATTATTATAATAACAATAACTATTATAATAACAATCACTCTTGTAATAACTATTACAAGATTGGTCGCAAGCGGTTTTACAACAGTTGTACTGCTTTGCAACCAGTATTGTAATAACAACCACTATAATGACAACCAATTGTTGTAATAATTATACATTGCGATCCCCGAGGATACAATTGGGCTAATGAAGAAAGGTGTCTTCACAAATGGGTTTCTCTGCGTTTTCTTGGAGGAGCGTGGGGGTACAGTCTGCAGTCTTTCATGCTACATTGTATATTCAGCACCCCCCCCCCTCCTATCTAACACGATTATATCAAAGGTTAAGAGGTTCGACGACAAATGAACACACAATTACAATGACGGGGTCGTCGCCTGCGTTATGATAGTAACAATGCTGTCACGAAATTAAGAGGTTGACTGAAAGTTTTAATTTATAAAGCGATGGTAGTCTTAGACTATTGTAGGCTCTTATTAACCACTATTGTGATTACGACCACTATTGTAATATACTTTATTCTTATCACAATAGTGGTCAATGCTTAGGTACGTATAAGACCACCATCTATTTATAAACCATCATCGTTGGGATCGAAAGTTTTGATGACTTGTCCTTTTTCTTAAAAAATTGTTCCACTAAATCATGACCACAAACTTACTGTAGCAAATGATGAAACCACTTATCTTACTAAGAATAACAAGGAGAAATACAATGGGGCCATTGTTAAGGGAATTTGATTCTAATTACTTGTCTGACCCAACCTGCTTATTTATCAGGTCGGGTCTGACTGTTTGAAATTTTAAGAAGCACAACAACTAATGTTTGTTTGTATGTAGGTAGGGAGGGAGGGTGTTGATAAATATACAATATAAAATGCAACAAAACTTTCATAGTGTTTGTTCATATCTACGTTAGCGCAGATTGTAACATAGGAGAAAACCTATTGAACAAAACATATATTTTCTTGTTGCGACCCAGTGCACCCACGCTCCTTCCAGAAAACACAAAGACATGCTTTACTGACCCACATTGTATCCTCGAGAAATCACTAGATAAGAATTATTGCAATGGTGGTTGTTATTACAATAGTGATTGCAACTGCACAAAAACTATTGTAACACCGCTAACGACCACTATTGCAATAGTTATTACAATGATTACCTATTACAATAGATTAATACAATAGTCTGGTAGTTGTTGCGACAAAGCTCACTAAGCGTTTCTATATCGATTATGAACTTGGGAAAACGAAATTAGGAGGTGTATATGGGAGAGGCATATTTGTTTAAGTACAAACGAACGGTAGGCTACTAGAAAATCAAGTAATTTGAAACTTAATTAGAAACCTCAAGTTAGATATCACTGATGACCTTTGTTATGTACCGTGGATGTGTGGGGGGTGCAAAACCAAATATGTATTAAATTGGGCCCATTCCCCCCCTATTATAATGTCATTCTGTTTAATGCTTGCTCCCTCCGACAGAAATGGACAGATCATCGTTTGGCAGTAAATCAAACTATGCTTGATAACTTCAACGTGTTCGATGATGTGACACACGTGTCCGTACCGCCTGGAATGCTGTATACGCCTGATGTGCGTCTATTCAATGGGTAAGTAATAACAGTAATTCGTCAAAACAATTTAAAACTTTATCCATGCAAATGTATTCAACAAAATTTGAGATTTCACAGAAACTGTCCCTCTCGATCCACAGTCTGGCGTAGACAGAATATTATTGACGTGTGGTTTTGGGAAGGAGGAGAGAAAAGGAGGGGGGGGTGAGTATGTACGTCGAAGGGTTTGTGTGTGATCTGGTGATCATGATCTGTTGTGGACTGTAACAGATTTTTAAAAGCTCTGTAAAAGAGAAAGATTTTTCACAGTCAAAAGATAAATTGATGTGTCAATGACTTTCTGCGGTTTTAGAATGTAGTATAGGTAAATGACTTCAAAACAAGATTCATGTCAGGATATCTTCTTAATTCTTGCGCGAAATTTTTCGGTAATCCTTTTCTTAATAAGTTTCTATGAATGATTTTCGGAAACTTTGAACAGTTTTTAAGTTTTTGTATTACATAAGTAGTTTCTTACTGGAAGTTATTGGACTTTTCAGTGAATAACAATTATTGGAAAGATATGTAAATCCGTTGAAAGCCAAGAAGCCCAGCCACCCAAAAAGGACAAAGCCTGAAGTTTTCATATTTTACTTTATTTAGTTTTTTGTCTATAACGTGCCTTTTTTAATTTTTTATTACTGAGAACACGATCTTTTTGAGGATAGTAACCTTCTGCCGAGAATACAGCTGTTACAAGAAATATGAATTAGAAATATGAAACTTGAAATAATTTGAAATTGAAATGTTCATGAATTTAAAGATAACTAGACAAGTTACAGTCGATCTCTATGATGATATGTTAAATTGTGGCTGGCCACAGTTATGCAACAACGAGTATATCTGGCTTTACAACAATCTTATCAAGCAATCTTTAAATGATTTTGAAAAACCAAGGGTTTCGCATTTACTTAGTTTGGTTTGATATGTATATAATCAAAGATAGTATACAGACTTATGATTTTAGATTGCAATGACAACATTACCTGACTCGGACAATATACACAGATACATGATATGCAACATTGAGTACAACCCTCCAATATCTTTTGAAATTGGTATACTCGACAAAAAGTTGATTGGCTTGACAAAATGTTGATCAAAGTACAAAAGTCGAGTAGCACGGTATCGTTGCTCATCTTCCCGCCAGAGAGACTTCAAGATTGGTCCAAAACCGAACAGCTCAGTTCAGTCAATCCCCAAACACGATGATTTTCACTTCCTTTTTTTAATTCTCGGTCATAAGTTATTCAATATAGGCCCTATACTCTACACAAAACCCATTGCCTCGTGTTCTTGAGACAAGAACGCTACGGAACGAGAGGGCGAGAGGGTCCAGGCTAACTCTAGAATGGAGTCGCGACGGCCAAATTCGACAAGGCCCTCAAATATATCTTATTGCGCCAGTTTTATGCGCATACCGTATAGGTCCATAAATATACACACCTTGCAATAATAAATGACATTAAGATTTTAAACAATTTTTTTATATTTAAAGGTTTGAAAGGCAGCATAGTCCTGTAAATGGGAAACTTGATGTAAAGATGGGACAGGTGGAGCTGATACGACCCTACAGATACGAGATGTACTGCAATGTTTCCTCCTGGCCTTCTGATAATGTGGTAAGGAAATTATGGATACGTTTTAAAATAGGTGACATTTCCATAGTGACGTGAAAAGCATCCGAAAAAGTGGTGAATCTTAGTAACTGTGATGACGTTATTTATGAAATAAGTGAGGGAGTGGGATCCAGCACGGACGCATACACGAAAAGGGCAAGGAGAACGAAACACATGAAGAGAACACTTTTTGACGTCACTTTAGTACATCAGCGTAGGATTCCCTTCGGTAGAGGCTGAAGTGTTTTTCAGCTCTCGCTTTTGTCATATTTCTTTTACTTTCGATGATATTTTTAATAAATCAATGAAAGGTATAAATTGTAGGCCTTACTTTATTGTTCAGCAAAAGTTCCATTGTCAGTAATATCAACATTTTTCTGAAATTCCGTTTGAACTTTCCATCTTTTGAATTAGGACAAAGATACACTTGTGTATCTTTGTAGTCTTATTTGGGAAAAAGCATAGGCATGTGAAGCGAGGGGAAAATGCGTTTAGCCCCTGGTTACAAGGGCTGGAGCTGAGGTATACTTCAAACGGGGCAAACGGTAATTTAAGTTGCCTGTGCCTAGAGGCGTATAGGAAGCTTGATGAAAAGGGGAGGGGGAGGGGTAGAGTCTGATTTCACCTTCTCGATTGGGAGGTTAAAATTGGGAAATTATTAACATAAAATTGAAAAAAATGAAGAAAACTTAGTACTTAAAAAAATTATTGGAAAGTTTGCTACAATTATTGGAAAATTGTGTAACTTTCTAAAAAATGTCATCAACATTTCATGACAATGAAACATAATTCCCAAAATGGCCAGACAATTAAAGAAACTGAAGAACAAAATTCCCAAAATCAATAAAAAAATTCTGAAAATTAAAAAAAAAAATTGCCCAAAAATGAAGGAAATTGAAGAAAATTGGAACAAAGTCATTCTATTATCTTCCGTTGGGCAATTCTAATTTTGACTATTTCGGAAATAGAAGAGATTTACCTCAAAATCGAAGAAAATTAATCGAAAATTGGGAGTCATTTGTTTTGTTTTTTCCGTTGGGCAATAACAACTTTGACTGTTTCGTTAGTCAAACAAATAGCCAAGTATTGAACAAAAATTGTGGGAAAATTAATATGGTTATACCTGTATGTTTTTGTTTCTTCGCCAAAAGACAAAATATTGTTCCAAATGCATGTCATAGGCGTTTTGTTATCTTCATGGCCGGCTCGTACGGGCGAGACCCACACCCCAGTTGACCAGACAGACACTATAGTCGGGCAGAGATGTATAGAATGTCGGATGTACTTGTATCAGAATATATCTTAGTAATGCCCGACTTAGATAGATAGATATTGAAATCATGTCCTCCCGGCTCGGCACGATGCTGACAACATCATAACTGGGCACTTAGTCGGGCAAAGATGTGAAATGACGGATGTACTGTTTAAATCAAAGATACCGTACATCTCAACCATGCCCGAATCGTCTAAACAACAGTATTAACTCCACTCAACTCGGTATGATGCTGAGTGAGCTTGGGTTGGGCAATTGGGATGAAAGATGCCTACCCGCACACGTTTAAAATCCAGAGCCCTGATGATCACGGGTCATTTTTGGGCATCAAAATCTAGAAATCTCCCAGAGTCTTCGCCTCCAGGACCAAACCATGAACCTAACAATTTTGGCACAATTTTCTCAATGTCCCCTCTGCCTGTTTAAAAATGGTAACCCCAAATGATTATCTGATTAGATTTCAGCATAATGTTTAATTACATTTTTGATTTTTGTGTTGATTTTAAGCTGTGAACCCAACAATTTTGGCCGAATTTGATCAAGTTCCAGGGGAAATTTCTCCTCTGCCTGACAATGTTTAGAAATGGTAACCCAAATGCTTATCGGAGTAGATTTTAACATCAAAATTTAAAATGTTATTCTTATCATCAATTCCATTTTGGATTTTTGTGCTGATTTTAAGCCACTTTGGGGCAAAAACAAAAAACAAACAAGAAAACTTTAGACCGAAGCTTCACCGATATGCATCTGCACAATTTTGCCCGAATTTTCTCAAGAGAACTTTATCCTCTGCCTGTTTAGAAATGGTAAGCCTATAATGCTTATCTGAGTAAATTTAAACATCAGGATTTAAATTTATCTTCTTATCATGACTTAAACTTTCAGAATTTAGTCAGTTTGTGTTGATTTCGAGTCATTTTGGGGTATCAAAGACAAGAAATCTTCAAATCTTCCGGGGCTTCGCCCCGTGGACCCTTTCCAAGGAGGACCCTCCTGGATCCTATGGTAGCCCTATAATGCTAATATATTTTAACTATCAGCCCCTCACCCACGCCCCCGAAAAAAATCCTTCCTACGAATAGGCCCTATTCTTTAATAAACATGGCGAAAAATAATCGAGTTCATATGTTGGCTTGAGCGCCAATGCAGACCGATGGCACTTTTTATATCAAAACCATCTATTATTCATATAAAGTTTCTGAATATCACAACCGGCATGGGGGTGTAAATACCACCTTTTAAACCAAAAGCATTCCACAAAGGACATTTCTTGCCAGCGTGGAATAAAGGGTACTTCATGCCCATTGCCCCATGCAGTAAACAGCAGGGGGCTCGTGGTGCAGGCGTCCTTGGTATTCGGATTCTTCTGTCCCCGCACCCTTCGTCCCCATAGCAGGTATAACATGCTTGCTACATATGACATGAGCCACCACTGTTACAAATGTCACACCAATATTTCCCCTGTCCAACCTTTCGGTACCCAGTCCAATTTTTTTAAAGAAATTGATTAAATGGATCAAAAGTTGATGACACTTTGTTTGAACTCTGTCGGAAATATTTCGTATATAGGAAAATATTAATCAGAATTCATCATTTGAAGGAAAGAATTAGTGAAATGTTTTCATGAAATGGCAAAACAACAAAGTTGGTTTTTCGACATCAAATCATTTCAGAAAGTCGATTAACTGCACATGGCATCCACCAATACAATGGTCATCCCACTACCGTGTGATTCCAGATATGCTAGTATTTTGAGTGTCATGATGCTCATTTTAACGCTTTAAGGAGAGAAGGCAAACCCTTGGCCAACATCTTCCCCAGAGAGAACAATAATGTTCATGGTCATAAGCGGGATTTTATTAAAGATATAAATATGGACAAAAAGTGTTGGCTGGCAAGTTCCCCCTTGCACCTCAAATCCTGCTTATATTGGTGGTATGGTTTAAGTGTATTTAAACATATGTAAAAGTTCACATTATGTCTTTATTCCAGACGTGCAGTCTAAAATTCGGTTCCTGGACGCATTATTACAATGAAATGAATCTTCAGGTGGCATCCTATGGGGCACTAGATATGCAGCCTGAGAAACGGCATTTGCAGAATTGTGGACACCAAAACTAGAAAGGAAAGGGTAGAGCATAAATGCACCCCAGGATTTATGTATGATGAGATTACGTTTGACCTCAACCTCAAGTGTTATCATAATAACCCACCAGTGATGTCTGCTTGGTAAAAAAAAAAAAAAAAAAAATCTTCCAAAATGAATGTCGTGGTCATTTGTAGCAGAATTAACGTATGTATGCATCAAACTTTTCCTCTACCTGTATACATATTGTAATCAAGGAAACCAATGGAATAATAGATGGATAAATCAAGGGACTGAGTTTTGCTCAAGATTACAAGATATAACAGCAATTTTGTGAAGAACACTATTCATCCTAAAATTTCGGTTATTACAGTGAAACACTTTAACCGTCTAACCAAAGCAGAATTTTGCTGCAGTCATTTTTGTACTTTTCAAACAATAAGACCTGCAATTTCGGTTGTACTAGTCAACAGTGATGAGCACACTTCTGTTTTTGAGGTAATTATTAAAAATGATGTTGAAAGTAAAATCAATGCACTGTCGACTTGACACCCAATGTAAGTTAAAAACATGTAACATATAGCTATAATATGATAGGATGATACGAGCTTTCTGAATAAGAAGTATTTGTAAATCTCCTTTAGTTCTTGTGTTTAAGTTCTAAATATTTTTTATTCTTAATAAGCTTGAGAATTTCCTGCCAAATCATTTACGATTGTGTAATTTGAAAGAAGGGGGTGGCAAGCTCGAAAATATCTTCTTTCAATCAGGTAATTTGGAGGGCACGGGGTTTATCCCAGAAAGAAGATACAAGAAAGACAACTTGTTTATGCATATCATGGTGAAGGCAGAAAACAAATCTAAACGTTTATTGATTAAAAAAGCTCTTCCTTAGCTATATAAGGGATTGTTTTAGCACATGGATCACAGCATTTAAACATTTAAGGTCTGATTGCTTTAACAGACAGCCAAATATAACTGTTCACTTATTTCCAATACAATTGTACCTGCATTTTATTATTACACTGCCCATCTTAACATTCCTAAAAACCAAGTTCATCAATAACATGCAGACAAAATAATAAACATCAAGTTAACTTTGTTACATGAAATTTATTTTGACATAAGAGTATCAGGACATCAAAAATATTTGAAGCTGTTAGTATAAAAGTAATATCCAAAATATCACACACATCAAAATTGGTCTTTGAAATAACCTGGACGGAAAATTCAAGGTGAAATTACACGGAACCATACTTTTAGCACTTAATTTAATCAATAAATATGCGTATATAATGAATACGCAAAATAAACATATATTCATAAAAAGCAACTGCATGAAAACAATTGATTTTTAAAGTATCTTCCTATTATGTTCCAGTGCATGATTGATTTCAATTACAACATTTAAAATCTCATAAATAAACTTGGATTTCCATATTTCAGGAAAACTTACCAACATAGCACTTATGTTTAAGAATCTATCAATAGGTAGCAATAACTGGAGCTTAATTAGAAGTAACTAGGTCATAAACCATGAAAACAGCAAAATATTCCATTAGACCACAGCATTTTCAGTTTTATAACCCATTTATAATAAATTATGATATTTAGTAAATTTGTGACATCAGAAAAAAAATCTGATAAATTTCACAATGTTAACTATCGTCTTTAATCCTTAATCATCATTCTTTGAATGCAAGCAGCTGGATACGACCAAGAGGCTATGAATCTCCATCATACTCTCAATAATCAAAATTTTAAAATGAGAAAACACTTTTATGACTTTCAGTGACTGAAATTTAGGACAGAAATTTAAAAGAATTACAACATTAAAGATTTAAAGCTATCTTCTCTTTCATACAGAACATCACAACTTTTGCATCCATTGAAAATACACTTTTGATGCCATAACTTAAAACTGCAGGTGCATTTGTCATAAATTCAGAATATTCTGTTCAGAATTTAAAGCTCTGTCTGGTGAATACAGAATCTCTACTCCTGCATACACCTTTAACACTAAGAATAACCCAATAATGAGATAATTGCTTGATGCACAAAAATCATGTATCAACACTTATACTATGAAACATGAATAATTTATGGATTAATTTTCACACCACACTGCTCCTCCACAGAGGTACTGAGCCCCTCCACAGAGGTACTGAGCCCCTCCACAGAGGTACTGAGCCCCTCCACAGAGGTACTGAGCCCCTCCACAGAAGTACTGAGCCCCTCCACAGAGGTACTGAGCCTCCACAGAGTATTAAAGAGGTCTTGAAATAACTGCCCTCCACAGAGGTACTGTACAGAGGTTGAGCCCTCCACAGAGGTACAAGAGGTAAAGAGCCCCCCACAGAGGTTATATCACAGAGGTACTGTAATACACCTTTAAGAAAATTGTAGGTCTAGGTCGCTTTTGGGACCAAAATAGGCACAAAATGGATGGCGTAAAGAAGGAGCTTTGTGTTTTCCAAGGGAATGTCTATTCACTGCTATACTAACACATAACTTCATCATTGTTTTTTTTATATAAAGTGTAAATGTGAATAATATTGAAAGCAGAAGATAATTAAGTAGCTCCGATGGGCCAATCAGATGGTTCACTGCATCTACAATTAGATTTATCTTAACATGTCATGATTTCCCTTCCAAACCACTCATTTTAATCACTTCTGCGAAATTCAGTTTCAATTTACTTTGTGATATTCCTTACAAGTATGGAAAACAGAAATTCATTTTGTCTATAAACCTTTTCATATCGGAATCAGCAATTTAAAAAAACTAATTTAATTAATGCCACATGGCCAAAATTCACGTGTCCCTTATGAACCAATTGTATACTGGGGGAATCTTATTGCCCATTTAAATACGGTGGGAATTTTGGCTGTCTGCGCAATTCACGCATGGTATGGGATGTAGCGTATTGAAAAATGTTTTCACATGCAAGTATCCTATGTGCAGTGGTGCCAGCAGGGGTTTGATATTGGGGGGAGGCACAAACCTTTTCGGCATGGCGTCCAGGGGGGAAAAGCCCTGGTGAATGTCCTGGGGGCAAAGCCCAGGTGGATGTCCTGAGGGCAAAGCCCCTGGAAACCTTGTATTTTCCAAGTTTTAGATACCCTTAAAGACTCTGAATATGTGCAATACAGGGCTTTTTAAACTAAATTAGGATGATTACCAACAATCTACTATAGCAGCATATAATTTTGCAATGATACAGACTACCTCCCGCCCCCTCCTCTCATTAAAAAAGACCAAAAATAGCAATTTTGGACAAAATATGGGGGGGCATATGACCCCATTCCCCCTCCCCCCGTGATAGCACCTACATGCATTATGCATGAAACTAATACATGGGTGCATTGTTTCTTACAATTATTCCTCCCAAAATGCACCTGATTGGTTGGGGCCAAAGAGAAAATGCCCCCAGCAGTTGATTGGTTGAAGTACGGAAGAAATAACGCTCAGCTAAACTCAGTTTGAAAAGGTCCATAGGAGTATTCTGTGCACTGAATACTCTTAAACCACTTTTTAATGCTAAAATGCTAATCATTCATATGGATCATTCAGGTACTTCAAGGAATAATTTCTTGTTTCATGATGACTAACAAACACTGCTTGCCCAAGAATAATCAACACCAAACAACCCAAATATCATCTCTAAATACTGTTTAGACTGAAAATGATTCACAGACATCACAATATAGTAAAATATGTATAAATGAAAATATATATAATATATATTAATTACAGAATACGTCATAAGCAATAGATATTGAGGAGATGCAATATTATACACAGGCAAATAACGTGCACCTCTAACAAATAAAATACAAGCAACACGAACAACTTCTTCTGCTTCGTGACATCACAGAAAATGGTTGATTGATGAGGCTTGTTGACATTGAAAAGATCATATTGTGCCTTAGAGCTTAACTTATTTCAAACTCAGCTTAAGAAACAAAAAGTGCTTCCAGAGAAAAGCTATACAAAAAAATTACATTCTGAGTTGACAAGTTTGAATAATAAATAAGCTTAAAAAAGTTTCAATTCTTTGTAAATGAAATATCTGAAATGTTGTAGGTTGAAGACACAAAAGAACTGTATTTATTTCTTGGAATTTTTAGCCATTAAAGACTTTAGAATAAACTATCTACGTCATTTGTTGATGGAGTTACAACAAATTATTTGCTATAGTAAACTGTTTTTCTTTAGCTATTTAGAAATAGGTAGAGAATTTATAAACCACCAATTTTCATTAGAAAGTTATGTGCTATTCAACTGGTAGCACAATTGCTTTATCTTATAAATCTCCTTTGGATAAGGCATGTAAATGGGGAAATTTGAATAGATTTTGATTAAACCTTATTTCTTTTTGATCAATTTTCATGATTTTTGGTAAAATCTTTAACAATCTGTTGCATCTAGGTGTCACTGGCGATAAAAAGTGGATGGGTGAAGTTACATAAACTTTGGCAGAAACATTATGAGCTGATCCTGTAATGGAGAACAGTCTCCACTTTGATCCAATACTTAGTTCATATCATTTGGGTAAATGAATAAAAACATCAATCCAATTATAGCAATCTTACCATTAAATTCACCATCACAACACCGCATGAACATAAAAACATACTCGTAACTTTTTGTTCTGAAACATTTAATGCCAGTGGGTTTCTTACAGAAACGAACAGATATTAGAATTACCTACATTCTTTTTAGAGAAAAAATTATTTCCAAACAAATGTATAAGATTTGCTACATTTTGATAACTGGCAGTAACACATTTCACAATCATTTTTCTGAAGAGATTGGAATGTTTCTCTGTACCAAAAAATGCTACTCTTACTACTATCACATAAAAACCACCATTCAAATCTGTTTTTCAAAATCACTACCATTGGGAATGAGCTTGATAAACATTGTGAACTTTTCAGCACCATTAATACAAAACAAACTACCCAACTCAAAAACAATTCTTAAATTGTCATTTATGATAATATGAGCATAAACAGACCTCTGTGGTGTAGTGGTTAGTTTGTTTGTTTGATGAAGTGGTTAGTGCTTTGTCCTCTCACCCACACGTCCTGGGTTCGTATGCCGGTGGGTTTGCAACCAGAGAGTTCACAACTGGTTATCAAAGGCCGTGCATCTTGATATAATGTCCAGCACTGGATGCTTTCGGGACATTAAACCTTGCTATGCTAAATAAGCACAAATTGGACACTTGTCATTAACATCTTACTTCACTTTGGCACAATAAGAATTTATAGCAGGATGGAGAAAAGGAGATTCAATCCAAGGAGAAACGTATAACTGACTTTACCACATTCACATCCCTTGACTCTGACTGGACCGCCTCCTGATCTCAGGCAGAGGTGACAATCTGTTTGGCTTCACCACACTTACTTTCTTAGAATGGACATGGGTCAGCGGTGCTTGACCAGCACTGCTGGACACTCCCCATAATCTGCTACCCTTCCTCTGATCATCCAGTCTTGACCTGGGTTTCTCTGCATTGAGTGAGTCCAGTACCTCACTGTGGGATCTTCTCATCTTATGTTCATAGTCCAGGATGTATTTAGGAAAAGAGACTTCTCATCAAAGGCATTCTTTATATCTGTTAAAAATAATTATTTAATTATTTCTGTTAAAATAAAATATTAAGAATTTGTATAACTTTTTAAAATTAGATAACATTTCAACCAGTTTCTGTTTGAGCCACATTGTAATGAGGGAGCTCATTCATAACAGAATCTTGCACCCTGTTGAAATTCATTCCAATTCTAAGAGATGTCCCTGAAAGTGCAGTAAAGCTTCCCAATCAAGCATCCTAAGTTTGATTCCCAGTGGGTCATCATTTGTTAATAAAACGGCTGTGTGCCTCTTGATTTTAATTCTCCAATGGAGTTCTGTGATGAACCTTAGTAAACCTAAAGCTAATTAGTTTTCATCAAAGAATCATTGTAATAAAAAGGGTGCTCAAAAAAGGTCAAATTGCTGGTTTACTAAATTCAGAAATGGAGTGTTACTTTATGAAAAGAAGCAGGTATTAAATAATCTTAACCACAGTAAAGAAAACACTTGTATTGCTTTAGTACCATTAGTCAGTCCATCAATATCCATAATTCCATTACAAGATACTATTTTACTCACCTACAAAATTAAATAAAGGGTGTGACAATAACCATATTCAATGTAATAAGTCCTAGGTTGTTTACGAAAATAGAATTGCACCACTTTTTAGGTCTAAAATTTCTTCCTATATGCGCTTATGCCTAGTGCCACGTACAACTACATTGTACGTATATGTAAACTGGTTCTATACTAGCCCCACAATAACCAACCACAAAATCATTGTGAGCGTCAGATGCAAAATCTGCAAAGAATGCAACAGAACAAAAACCTTTTAAGTCTTAATCAAATAATCAGTCAAAAAATGTTGGGTGGGTGCTTATTAGAGCATGAGCATTTTGTATGTCGAATACAGTAATTAAAAAAAAAACATTAATGACTTAAGTATCAAAATGTTGCAACACAAAATAAATAAATAATTAAGTATGTTTATTAGGATTCATCACCTTCTTTCACACTGGGTTCTTGCTGAAGTTTCTGATCCAACTTGATATCACTTCTGTCTCTAAAGTACAGATGAGGATGTGTGATGAAATCTGGCTTCTTGAGCATACCAACATCATTCAGCTCTAAAACATCAAGCGCCTATCAGAAAGTAAATGAAGCTGGGTATATTATTTTCAGAAACAATAAATGTGCATTACATACTTAAAATATGGATCCATTTATGTCTTTGATGTGACTTTGAACAGATACACCTTCAACAGCAAGATTTACTTCATGGTGTATGCACACAATAATGGTTTCAAATATCCTGGCTGGTCTTACAGCAAATTTGAAACAAAACTAGCATTCATAATATCTGTAATAATCTTGATGTGCCTAGCCTTCTCAGGGATAATGAAAACCATGTCAAGTTCTAAAATGATGACTCCTGAAAATATCTCCATGACTACACTGCTGGTCATAGTTACCATGCACAGCCAATCAGCATGCTATATATGCTAATGGCATTGAGCCATGTTATATTTAAAAAACATTGTTTTGCAAATTATTTTAAAACATTTTAATTTTTTCATTCACATTTTCTGACATTTTTTATTTGAAAGTCATGCTTTATTGTTGGAGTTAATGTTTACCTGCAGCATTAATTTCCTATGGAGTTAAAGAAGAATTTTCATTGACTTTCTGTTTGTTTGTTTGGTTAGGCTACATTCACTACATGGTATATTGCTCTATGTCTTCATTTTTATTGACAAATCATAAATATTAAATTAGGTTTCTAGCTTTCTGATTGGCTAATAGGTGGTCTCTCAGTACATTCGAGACCAGCAAGATGTACGTTAGAAGAATGATGATGATCAACACTTTCTATATATCAACGACCTTATTTAGCATAATAAATGTACAACATCCTAGGTCTCAAATGGCACAATTTTAGACTTGTAATTACTTGTTTGGCTAATCGATGGTCTGGAATACGTTCGAGACCAGACTGACCTTGTATGGCAGTGCATATGTGCCCCTTGAAAAAATATTGGCCTATATTGGCAAAATAATAAAAAGTATATCCAGGGATATGCAAAGAAATATAAGAAAATGTATGAGAAAAATAAACCAACCACAAAATTCTAGCCACAACAATCACAACTCTCATGAGTCTCAATCAACAGCTCTGGCTTTGATCCGAGAACAATCTTTTATAGCAACCGTTCTTAATTAATTTATAAAAATTAAAATGAGGATTATTAAATTATTTGCCACCCTTCCTCTCTGACTGAACAAAATTTGAAAGCCTTGCAAAGTCAATATTTGGCCCCATGTGATTAAATGCAGCAACATCGACACGTGTTAGCAAAATACCTCAAATTGTAGATATTTAACTAACAGTAACAGTAACGTTACACTATGCAGTGTATTTTAATAGTCTGACAGTCAACCATGTGTCTGTGTACGTGTAAACGTAACAGAATGTTAGCCTAGCCTGTTTTAGTCACAAAACACTGAATGAGCAGCCAACTAACGTTAGCCCAATTAAATATAAATTCGACATTCGCAAACTTTCTAAATTTCTTCAAAAGAGGCCTAAAAATAAACCTACATTTATCATTCGAGTATTACCTTGATCAATAGTTCACCTGTAGCTGTTTGTACTTTTCCAAGAGCTTGTTTATCAACTTTGTTTTAAATGCTCAAAGTGCTAGCCAGTTTCGTGATTCAGTTTCAACTGTCTGTCAAAACTTGATAAGCTATGACCTACCCATTTTAATGTATTTCTTTATTATTGTTCAAAAACAACAAACAGCTTCTTGCGGTCGTACAAAAGTAATATGAAAAAGATGTTTCACAACAAATATGTGTTTTGTTTCATTAAGTTTGGTGAGTAACTTTAATCTGTCTGCCTGTACAACCAGATCTTTGACTGGTCAGTTGGTCGTCACAACAAAAAATGAAGAAATGTTTAACAAAATGATGTCACAATGAGTGTTAGGAAAATATGAAAAATGATAAAAATAAATTGCCTTTTTTTTAAAATTTTCACCTACAAAATTAGAAATTTATGAATAGGAATAAAAGCGAGGGTGGCCATGGATGACATCATCGTAGGGCCAGCAGAACTCCACTATCGCCTCGGTCCACTCAAACCCTGCAATTGATGTTATCCTTGGTTTCAAATGGCATTTAAGACCGGTCACCCTTGCTTTTATCCCCGATTGTGACTATTCATAAAGTTAGCCAATGCTGTACCATGTTTCCTCATGTCTTATTGAAACATTTGCAATCTTAGCACAACTCATAGATAGGCAATTAACTCTTACTCTACCATGGGGAGATATTATCGCCGTTTTGGGTGCCCAATCTTTGACTCTGCCTCCAAGCGCATTTTCAAAAAAGTGCTGGTAGAGTAAAGATTAATCAATCCGCGACAAGTGTGCCAACTCAAAATTATATGCAGCATGATCCCTGTAGGCGGCCCAGCAGGTTACTGAAGTGGAATGAGCCCAACAATGCTGCTTGGAAGACAGAGGACCCTTCAACAATCAGCCCTTGATTGGCCCTTACTCTACCATGCAGCAATATTATTGCCGTTTTGGGTGCCCAATCTTTGACTCCGCGTCCCAAGCACATTTAAAAAAAGTGCTGGTAGAGTAAGGGTTAATGATAATGTGAATAATCTTTAGGAGGCACATGAAAGTTAAGCAACAAATCAAATAAGGCAATACCAGTATTACATCTACGAGATGCAAATAATACAAAGTTAGTAAGAAGCAATTACCAAAGCAAAACAAACAAATAATAGGTTACAAAGGAAAATATAAATAAATCACACACACAAGTAACTTTTGTTAAGTGGGTTAAGTGTTTAGAAAGTGTCACATTATTTAGAGCATGCAAAAGATAATAAGTAAACATATAACAAGAAATAAAATTTCACAGTGATATCAAATCAACTATCAGAGAACCTTGAAGTGAAAAAGTTGGGGACTTTTTTCCTTAATGACGATCACTCATTTCATAAAAGATAGGGAAAAGAGCCGTATTCGACATAAGTGCCCAGGATGCTTACAAAAATAAAATTGCACCACTTTGTAGTCCTGAAGTTCCTCCCTAATAAGCGCCCATGCTCAGGGGCAGTGTACAGTGTGCTATTGGAACAGTCGTGTACATATATGTGAACCAGTTATATACTAGCCCCACAACACCAACACAGAAACATCATGAGCATCACATGCAATATAAGCAAAGAATGTAACAAAATTTGAGTATTTTAGGTCTTTAAATTAATCAAATGAATTATGTTATCAGTCAAAAAATGTTGGGTGGGCACTTTATTAGAACAGGGGCTCTTAATACGTTGAATATGGTATTCATAAAAAAAATAATTGATTTGAATAATCATACAAAAGATTGTCAGAACCATCACATGCAAGAAAACTACACTCAAAATTCTAGAGACCCAAGAATAATACATCCTTACTTTTCAGCTGAGTGCTCTGTTAAGCCCTCACAAACCATCATCAATTTAAAATGAAAATTATTCGGTCTAGTGCCAGCCTTAAAATGAGGAAGGATTATTGTGAACTTCTCTAAAAGAGCATTTTAAACCCTTTTCACCACACTTACCACTTTAATGTTTTCACAGAACCGTATTTGTACAAACTGCCAACATCAAATTTGCATAAGTTATGAGTGATCATAAAGAATTTTACCACATAAGCCCAAAGGCAATGGTTACATGGTAAGTTACCATGGTAAATGACTTAGTTTGGTAAGACACTTAGATCACACTATGATGAAATATTAGTACACCAAATAAATATTTCTCACAAAACTAACAGAGAAAGGAACACACCAAGTAAAATGCAAATTACAAACCTGGGTCCACAAGGGTGATATATGCAGGTCAGATTGCTAATAGTAGGTGAGAGGATGCAAATGCAAATGACTTTGAGTATTGTCCATTTTCAAATATTAATGGTTTCAATTTCACTTTTCACTGTATGCATATGACTTACTCCTAAAAATTGTATCTTAATGAAATATTATGGTACCACTGATTTTGAGATAAGAGAGCTTATCTGACTATTTTATTGGACTATGGGACATTTAAGCACCATTTCTCTACCATTGAAATTTCACCTGAGTCACTACAAGAAAAAATGTTTTAAACACTCATTCCTGTCTTGTTCTGATGAACTAACTAAGAATAGCTTCATACAATTGTTTTATGATTAGTAATACCCATGTTTCAAATCAAGTAAATCTTTGCTTGACAGTATCACACTCCATATCTCATATCTCTCTCTTTTCACCTTCTATGTAAACAGATGCTTCAAAAATACCTGTATATGTATGTATCTATGTACATTTATATCATGCCTTTTCCAAATGGTTGCATTGAGGAAGTTACAAATCAAGAAAACAAAAAGATGGGCAAAAAATAATAATGTCAAGTTGAAGGAAACAGGTTGGATTTGGACATTTCCTTGTCTTTTAAATTTTAAGCACCAAATCCACCTTGGCAGCAATCTCTTGTAATATGCACATACAAAATTACAGGTAGGTATTATATCTATGATTTAGCAATAATAATCACATTCCCTTCTTCATCCCTTATTGTAATTGTCCTCTCACTTACAGTAAATAATATTTACACTTCATGACAATGGTACTAACACTTGAAGGTAACAAACACAGGGGCAATGTTTTTTGTTTCTTGGGCAAAATGGCAATCATACATTGGGGCAATGAGATACACACAATGAGTGTTACGAGTTATGATTTTTATATAAGGATTGGGAGCAATATAGTACTACATCAGAGGGAAGGGGGAGGCTGCTATTCACACTTATTAAGGATCTAATGTGTAGCATTTGGGATATACTGCTTTCAATGTTAAAAGTGAAGCAAAAATCTTACCCCATATGGTCCCACAGGTTGTTGTCCCATTCTGTCAATGGAACAGAATGGTAGATCCATAATAGTTCCAGGTTGTCGGCGCTCTCGCTTTCTCATTCTGTCCTCTTGATATCCCTTGCCTGAAATGGGGAGTATGTGCATGACAAGTTAGACATAACAACCAATCGTTAATCATGCTTTTGATGTCACTTCCAGCTCAGTAGAGTAACTCAAAGGGGCAAAGAATATTACCCACCCAAGTAAAGGAGATATAAAAAACCTGAAACATTTGTGCTACTTCAACTAAGAATCTCACTCATTATTTATTCAGACAGTCAATTGTTACATTTTCTATATAAAAAAAAATTTGCTTTATTGCATGAATACAAAAGAGATTAAATTGATTTTAAAAATTGTAGATGGTAATTAAAAAGATTTGGAAAATGGTAGATCATGATTTGGAAGACGGAATGTCATTTCCAACTTCATCACTGTTATACATAACTATTATAGTAACATCCACGACAAACTCTGCTGCATGACAAATTTGTACTTTTTATATGATCTCCATTAATACAAATTTACACTATTTTTATAGTTATCCTTTAAGACAAGTCACTCTTTTTAATTTTGATTTGATGCAAAATAAATATTTGTTATAAAATTCAATTACGACAGGCCTTTTTGTGGTCATCACCGGATTAGAAAATGACATGAGACAACCTCACAAATGGAGGGGTGGCTGACTGGCCTACCTAGCCTGGTTTGGTCCCAGCTGTTGAACTTTTCAAGAAGTTGTTTGGAATCCCGTGGCTCATGATCCAATGGGTGAGTGGAGAAATCTTCATCTCTTGGTAAAAGACTTTTTTCTGACTTTACCTCATACTCAGACTTTGTTTCCTGAAATAAAAATGGCAGTAAGTTTTGGGATAATACATCAGCTGAGAATATAACCCACTGGAGATACATTGTAAATACATTGTTTTTTTGGTCAAAGTTGAATAAAGCTTTAATAATATAATGATCATGCAAAATGAACAGGATTTGCAAAGATGCGCTATAATCCTGCAGTAAATAATTTGAGTAACTGTTCATTCACAGCAGAATTCATTTAAAGGTAAAATCTGCTGGAAAACCATGCAAATTAATAATACTGTTATTTTACATAAATGTTTTGACTAAAATAGTTCAGAATAAAACTCTAAGGATGTTTAAGAAGGGTAATGTGATATGAGAGGATAGCCTTACCTCATTCTGTTGATTTCCATGCTGTTCAAATGGCGGAACAAACTGTTCAATTTTCCAATGATCTTCCTGCAATTAACAAACAAATAAAATGTACTCATTACAGCAATAACATGAATACTTAAAAGAACAGAAGGGAGAGAATTCAGTGAAGCAGATTTTCCTTTTGAAAGTGTTGGAAAATGCTTTTAAAGAATGAGAGAAGTTTGATTCAACACACTTAAATATAAACAAGAATTGATGATCAAGAAGAAATATGTCCAAATCACTTCAAGCTATTTAGCTCTATGTAGGAGGAAATTTAACAATATAATTCCTTTCCCTTTTATGGAAAGGGAACATGGTTGAAAAGTGTATGAGAGGGGCTGTCCATTATTGTTATCTTAAAAAAATATTGAACTTGAAATCAATGCTGGGATACCCTTTTTGAAATTGGCAATATCTTACAGACACTTAACAATTACTTATTCTACAAATTAAAAAAATATAAATGCAGAAGGTAAATTTCTTGCAGAGGGTAATTTTCTTTACCTGTCCAAAAGTGCCAATGTGGTTCCCATACACATCCCAAAGTTGCATGCTGCAGTCAGCTGATGCAGAAAGAATGAGTTGCCGATCGTTCTTCTCACACATAGCCAAACAGTTGATGCTGTCTGAGTGAGGGGTCCAGAAGGACACCAGCGCTGGGATTAAATGGAACAAGAGTAACAAATAAAATGTGGAGTAAGTAGGTTGGTAATGTAGGTATTTACATCCCTTTCAGATCAGCTACGTTTATATAGAGCTGTCAATGGCGGTTTACAAAGCATTTGTGAAGCACTGGGGAATGAAGACCCATAGGGGATTGAACCAGGGACATGTGACTATCACATGCACCAGCATTTCAGTTTCAGAAAAGGTTCCAAGATCTATTTTGGTTTAAAAGCACAACAATGGGTGAGGTCATCACATATCAAAATGTCTCAAGAATGAGGGGAGACATAGAAAGAAAAAGAAGGCAATGGTTGTGTTGAATGACAAGAAGAGATGGAGAAGCAATGCTTCTTGCAATGGTAATATCTTATATCTCCATCAGATGAGGAACCATAATAAAAATGGAGGGCTAGCAATCACTGACATTGGTAGAGTGCCAACCAAGACAGGCAATTGCTGTAATGTGCTAAATGGCATTACTTCATCAAGATGGACACACTATATCCAAAACTTGAAGAATATCTCACCAGGTGAATGGATTATGAGTTCCTTGTCTTGCTCCAGACAGTATTCTGCAATGATCCATACCTTGAGGATGCCCTCGCTGTCTCCAGTCACCAGGTACTCATTGTTCTTACTGACTGCCATAACAATGTAAGACACTGAAAAACAACAGAAAATAACACTAAAAAACGTTTTTTGCAATATACAGGAGGGTGGGGGTGGGGGTGGGAACTAGTTTGTAAAAGCTCTGTTTTTATAGTCTTCCCCCCCTCCTCTTTGAATTGAAGTAATCAGACATTTCTTTGCATATTTTTGTAAATATTCCATGTGGAAAATGATAAAAATGAAGAAAAAAATCACAAAAATGACTATGGATATGTTTTTTAAATAACTTCCACCAAAACTTAAATAAATTCAAAATTTTATAAATTGATCACCTTGTTCATGAGCTACAAATTCTCCCAACAAATGATTCTTGCTGATGTTCCAGAAACGAATCCATCCATTGCTGCCACAAGAAACAACTTGTATTCCGTTACTATCTGGCAAAGATTTACGTTTCTCTAAGAAGATCAGCTGGGTTATGAAAGACTCACTCTGCAGACAAAGAAATAACTTATTAATGATAGCTTTCTGTAAAAAGCAATTCTCACTTTGCATCACAAATCAATCAATCTTTCTACAGGAGTGAGTATCATCAAACCTGTTTATAATCATACATAGAGATACACTGACATACTACCAAGTACAAGGTAATTCAATAAGGTTCTTAATAAAACTTCACTGATATTACAAATGTGAGCAGGTTTGAAGAGCCTATTGAATTGGTGTGAACAGAATTTGACACAATTGTCAAAATTGACTGAATACTGCCATATTGCAAACAATGATTAGTAATACAATCACAGAGAGACATTGCTGTGATCAACTGCTCTCTTTACACACAAAACAACCCTCTTCAAGGAAAGATCAATCTTGTGATTTTCTTTAAAGATGCAATACTTGTATGGTTCATATTGAATAGGCAAAACGTGTAACCGTTACACAGAATACTTGTCTTTTCCTTATAATCATACCATACTACATGGCATCCCTTCAATACACCCACCTGCTCATCATCACACTGGTTAATCTTTGATGAACATGCATCCTCTGGTGTATCGCTGCTTTTCTTGAGAGTTGAGTTGTCCATCTTGAGTTCATCTGCTGGAGTGTGAGTTGTATCTTTGGAGTTGTTTTGAGGGGAGTGTCTGGGTGAGATGATTGTATGAGTTTTTCCAAACTGAGTTGATTCTTCTGTGTGAGGATTCTGTGAAGTGAGAGAAGTACCATCCCATGAGCTTGTCTCTAATGCACATTTCTTTTGTAATGCAATATCTCCGCTAAATACAAATTTCTTTGAAAATGCATAATTGTGGCGAGTAGAAATATTATAATATACTGTGGTACTCGCCACACTTAATTAAGCCTTGCCAAGTTTGGCAAGGGACTTTTTTTTGTATTTTTCCAACCCTGAGGTAAAACAGTAATAGCAATTATTTTATATAGCACCCTTTCTATACAAGTACATTCAAGAGTGCTTTACAAACATCAGAGTTTTAGTATAGGGGAGAGCTGCCCAAACGGCGCATCATCCATCCATTACTGTAGCTCAGGGAAGTGAATGAACACCCTGTTTTCACACTTCTCTTCTCGAATAGTGTTCAGAGAACTAGGTAGGATGTGACTTTCCAACCATCGGGATCGATGGCTTAACATCCCCTCCGAAGGACGGCAAGCACCATTCAACCATTCCCACTTCTCTCAACAGCTGAATGGGGAGCAGGAGCTGCAAACGACGTACTTCTGCTTTGATGTTGGCGTATCTGTCTACATAGCTGTGGAAAAACAAGTTAGAACTGACCGGGCTTGAACCCAGTACCTCCAGCATCTCAGTCATGGGTTCTACCAACTGAGCTACCTGACTCCCTATGCACGGCACTCACTCTTTTGGACAATTTTGAGCTCTTGTTTTTTGTTCTCTTCACCACATTTTGTACATTAAGTATGCACATTTTAGGTCAAACACAGCCCTTTTGGTTACACTAGATCATTAAATCCAAGACGAGTGTGTTTCCACAAATGGAAGTCATATTAAGAATCATAAATAAAAGTGCCTGCAAAAAGTAATACAATTCAAAATAATTTCATTTGATGTTTTGAACTTTTGACAAAAGAAACAGCATTTTTAAAAGAGGACACACTTTATTAAAGGTCTATGGACAGGTTCAAAGTGTTCTGTTCAACCTTGAACCAAAAAGAGCATTCGATTACGAGTGTTCTGTTCAACCTCGAACCAAAAAGAGCATTCAATTACGAGTATTCTGTTCAAGCTCGTACCAAAAAGAGCATTCAATTACGAGTGTTCTGTTCAACCTCGTACCAAAAGGAGCACTCAATTACCAGTGTTCTGTTCAACCTCGTACCAAAAAGAGCATTCAATTACGAGTGTTCTGTTCAACATCGTAACAAAAGAGCATTCAATTATGAGTGTTCTGTTCAACCTCGTACCAAAAAGAGCATTCAATTATGAGTGTTCTGTTCAATATTGTACCAAAAAGAGCATTCAATTATGAGTGTTCTGTTCAACCTCGTACCAAAAAGAGCATTCAATTATGAGTGTTCTGTTCAATATCATACCAAAAAGAGCATTCAATTATGAGTGTTCTGTTCAACATTGTACCAAAAACAGCATTCAATTATGAGTGTTCTGTTCAACCTCGTACCAAAAAAAGCATTCAATTATGAGTGTTCTGTTCAATATCGTACCAAAAAGAGCATTCAATTATGAGTGTTCTGTTCAACATCGTACCAAAAAAAGCATTCAATTATGAGTGTTCTGTTCAATATCGTACCAAAAAGAGCATTCAATTATGAGTGTTCTGTTCAATATCGTACCAAAAAAAGCATTCAATTATGAGTGTTCTGTTCAATATCGTACCAAAAAGAGCATTCAATTATGAGTGTTCTGTTCAACCTCGTACCAAAAAGAGCATTCAATTATGAGTGTTCTGTTCAATATCGTACCAAAAAGAGCATTCAATTATGAGTGTTCTGTTCAACCTCGTACCAAAAAGAGCATTCAATTATGAGTGTTCTGTTCAATATCGTACCAAAAAGAGCATTCAATTATGAGTGTTCTGTTCAACCTCGTACCAAAAAGAGCATTCAATTATGAGTGTTCTGTTCAATATCTGGCAAAAAGAGCATTCAATTATGAGTGTTCTGTTCAACATCGTACCAAAAAAAAGCATTCAATTATGAGTGTTCTGTTCAATATCGTACCAAAAAGAGCATTCAATTATGAGTGTTCTGTTCAACCTCGTAAAAAAGAGCATTCAATTATGAGTGTTCTGTTCAATATCGTACCAAAAAGAGCATTCAATTATGAGTGTTCTGTTCAACATTGTACCAAAAACAGCATTCAATTATGAGTGTTCTGTTCAACCTCGTACCAAAAAAAGCATTCAATTATGAGTGTTCTGTTCAATATCGTACCAAAAGAGCATTCAATTATGAGTGTTCTGTTCAACCTCGTACCAAAAAAAGCATTCAATTATGAGTGTTCCGTTCAATATCGTACCAAAAAGAGCATTCAATTATGAGTGTTCTGTTCAATATCGTACCAAAAAGAGCATTCAATTATGAGTGTTCTGTTCAACCTCGTACCAAAAAGAGCATTCAATTATGAGTGTTCTGTTCAATATCGTACCAAAAAAGAGCATTCAATTATGAGTGTTCTGTTCAACCTCGTACCAAAAAGAGCATTCAATTATGAGTGTTCTGTTCAATATCGTACCAAAAAGAGCATTCAATTATGAGTGTTCTGTTCAATATCGTACCAAAAAGAGCATTCAATTATGAGTGTTCTGTTCAACCTCGTACCAAAAAAAACATTCAATTATGAGTGTTCTGTTCAATATCGTACCAAAAAAAGCATTCAATTATGAGTGTTCTGTTCAATATCGTACCAAAAAAAGCATCCAATTACGAGTGTTCTGTCAACCTTGTACCAAAAACAGCATTCAATTATGAGTGTTTTGTTTAACCACGTACCAAAAAGAGCATTCAATTATGAGTGTTCTGTTCAACATCGTACCAAAAAGAGCATTTAATTATGAGTGTTCTGTTCAACATCGTCCAAAAAAGAGCATTCAACTATGAGTGTTCTGTTCAATAGATTTATATAAGAAAATAGAAAAAATAGTCTCAGTTCATACATCACAAGAGTTACACATATTTTGCATATTTGCACAAAAATCTTTAAAAAGGAGCAAATTTTAAGCGATTATGATAAAAGTTTTGCTTTCGTCAAGTTTTTAGGCAAATTTTAAATCGATTTAGCTTATCTTGCCTCTATCTGTCCATATACCTTTAAAGCATCAATACACTCAGTACATAATCCTATGATATCCCACAAATGTTTGTTCATCAATCTTAACTTACTGTTCTTGTTCTCTCTCTTGATTTCTTTTCAAATCTTTGTTGGAGATGTTTTGATGCAACTTCTGATCCTGTGTTCCAGATGATGATTTCACCATCGTAACTGCCAGTTGCCAGAGTATGAGGACCAGTGAAAGCTGCACACAAAATATCATCCTGATGCTCCTGATATGAAATGAACAAAGAAACATTGAATGCTACAAACTCTCAATACAAAGACACAGACACCAATGAAGAGCAAATGATCAAATTTCTTAATGCTATATACTGTTGTTACTGATCACTGTGAAATACATGTATGTTAAAAAATCTTAATTTTCATGTCTATTTCTATCCAATATTCAATAACCTCTTTCTCTCCCATAAGTAATTACTTCTTTAACCAGTTATCCAGTAACATTCTTTCCAATATGGAATAACTTGCCCAAAGATTTAAATAATGCTAGTAATTTTTCTCAGAGAGATGAAATGTTGGTAGACTTACATGATCTCCTTTCCATTCTGATGGATTCACATAAAATGATACCAGCTGTTGGTCCCGGAAGATAGTTATATACCTGAAAAATGGTAGATCAATTGGTTAATCAACAGCTGTACAAAATTCACAATGTAGTTAGTTCAAAATTTACCCCAATTCAAGTAGCGGGGATATTTACGAGACTTAAACTTACCTTCCATGCTATAAATATGCAATCTGGTTCCCTTGACCTGATTCTAAAACACTTCTAACCGAACTAAAAACGTAATAACCAACCCAGCCCTGACCTCCAATATACCTCTAACATCCCTCACTTAACATTCCACCAAGGCCTGAAGGAGAGGGAAGGTGGGCAGGATGCATGGAAGGTAAGTATAACTCTTGTAAATATCCCCGCTACTTAAAGCGGGGTAAATTTACAAATTATATCTTACCTTCCAAGAAAAAACAAACCGTTAATTAAAAGAAAAGAATTAGGATATGCCGGAACAACGGCAGAAATTCATTACTATGCAAAAACAATCAAAGAAATTAATGAATAAACAAATGAATCATAAACCAAGCAAGATGATGTAAATAAAAGACAATGATATTCACCTTATTAAAGGGACAGTTTTCTTCTGGATAGAATGGCCATTGCAACTCCGCCCTGAGAGTCTGGCATGTCCTTAAGATAGGTGGAAACAAATGTGGCAGGTGTTTTCCAACAGCGGCACAAAATATTTTGTGTGAGGGAAACCCCTCCTCCCTTCCTGAATAGAGCAATTGATGTGGCTATGCCTCTTACTTGGTGTGCTTTGATGCCGATTGATTGTATAAGGTTGCCTGGACAATCCACCGTGAAATGGTGTCGAGTGAAATGATGCAATGCGTTTTATGTGATGACATGAATAGAGCTTTAGCATTGCCGTATAGAGATTGCGTACACCTAATATAATTCTTGTGACATCAGACAGGACACCAGGCTTGGTCTTCTGATGTATATGAGAATGTAGAGAGCAATGGTAGGAATATACGTTCTGGGAGAAATCTTAAAGTCTGCTTTTTGACTAGAAAGTCTGGGTAGGCACAAGCCATACACCCCAGACTATGACCCTCCTTGAGAGAAAGTGCGTGAATGGCGCCTCTACAACTGGCAGAGGCTGCAGAAACAAAAAATATTTTAAGTGTCAGTTCCTTGAGTGGACACATGGCGGGGTGTTGAACGGAGCCTTTGCCAGAGTCTCAACAACTACATGCATGTCCCACAGAGGGGCAAGGCTCCTGACAGAAGGTCTTTGTAAGAACATTCCTTTTAATAATTTTTCCAGTGGCTGCATGTCCTTGACAGCCAATCCATCTGGAAAATCCCAATGGATAGCTGCTATGGCTGTTTGAAAAGCCTTGACTGTATTCATGGACTTATTCAAATTAAACTGATACAACAGAAAATCTGCTACGTCACCAAGAAATGCCAAATGTGGAGAAACCGATCTCTTCTGACACCAGTCTTGGTAAATTCCAAGTCTGGCAGAATACAGCTCCAAAGTGGAGGGTCTCCGACTTTGGGCTGCCACTTGGGCAGGTCCTTAGAAAGACCCTGGGACATCAAGGATTGGTAGACTAGAGGCCTCACAGTCAAATGGAGTGCTTTTGGATTGTGGTGCAGCTTGCCTGAACCAGGTATTGAGACTAGGTCATCCCTGGCCAGAAGCTCTTATGGGAAGCCTGCGATTATATTGAGCAGCTGAGGAACCACAAATGGCTGGGCCAATTAGGCGCTACTGAAGTAACATGTGGCACTGATCCCCCTTCACCTTGTTTAGCACTCTCGGTAGTAATGCAAAGGAAGGGAAGGTGTAAGCCATAAGATGGATCCACCTGAAAGTGAAAGTGTCAACTCTCCAGACCCTTGGGTTGGGAGTCAAGAGCACAGAAAGTAGGTAGCTTGTGGTTGTCCATGAATGCCTACAGATCTACGTCCGGAAGACCAAAAGTCATCCAGATCATGCTGGCCACCTGCAGCAGGAGTGCCCACTCAGTGAAGGCTCAGGTCAGGTGATCGACAGTCAGTTTGGTCTCTTTGTGGACATCGGCCTACAGATGTTTTCTGCAGTGCCGAGTCCAGCCCTTCTGTCATCCATATGGCGAGGGTTTTATATTTATTGCCAAGTCGCATTTCCCGATCCACAGCCTAGAGGATCCCCCCTTGCTGGACGGCAGAGTAAATGAACTTATTAACTGTAATCCCAGAGCTAGACACCACTGGGGTGCCACTCGTGGGTTGGTGGAGGAGTTACCAAACTCCGTCCGGGATAGTGCGTACTAACCAGCACCTAGTAAGCAGAGGACTGGACATGTGTGGCAAGGTCCTTGTTGAAGGTGGTGTAGTCCTTGCTGGGGGTCCTCGCCCAGTGCTGCACCCTTGTCACCAAGGATGAGTCAATAGGGAACTGCTAAGCCAGTGGATTAGAGTCCTTCTGGGCAGTTGCCAGCAGCTTTCTCTGATTGACCACGAGCCTTCACTGGAGGTGCGTCAATTACATCGACTTTGATTTCCTTGACCAAGAATTCAAGTAGATGTGGGACCTTCTCACCCTGTAACAGAAATCCATTGGTGGGGGGCGGTGGGAACAGGACCTCATGTAGTACCCTACCAGGGGCGAGGGTCCTGTCTAGTGCAGCCTGCGTCAGCGAGGGAGCACTACTGAGGACATAGCTAGGAATGGTAAAAGGGTTCCTCTTCTCGAGGGGAGGGCTCTCTGCCCAAGGAGTGGCCGGAGGCTCTGTAGGGGATCCATGTTCTCCATGAGGTAGTCATCATCCCCGTGGGGTAGATGTCCAGGGCATCATTTCCCAGACTCACGTGGTCGAGATAGAGCCATGCCTCTGCAGCCTCTGATGCTGGGCAGTGGTGCGAGGGAGGCGGTAGCCTCTCTTCTACCGCTTGTGCCACCCATGTCTGAAGCTTCTGCTTCAATTCATTCATGGAAGATTCATCTTCCAGAGGATTCTCCTTCTGTTGCTTGCTCCACCTCTGCCTGGGTTCAGGGCAGGATGAAGAAGCTGAGGAGTAAGAGCAGGACGAGTACCGTCAACTCCTCTTATGTTTCCCACCCTGCACCCTGTTCCTCGTCACTCGGGGAGGACAGGGCTGGTGGAAGAGAAGGCTGGGAAGTGCCAGGCACAGCTGCTGCAGTCTGTGGAAATGGCGTACGCGTGATGGTACGTCTACTCGGTGGGAGAGGTTCTGTAGAGGGCACCCTGCCGCGTGACATTAAATTGAACAACCTGTTCTTTACCACATAGCTGTCAAGCTAGTGGCTACGCTTATAGGATTAACGTATGCTGTACGTGTCCTTGACTAATTGCTATAAAGCCATATAGATCTGTTCTATGGAGCTGTATGTACCAATAGAGCCGTTCTATGGAGCTGTATGGACCTATTCTATTGAGCCGTATAGACCCTGTAGAGCCTTACTATGGAGTCAAATGGACCCATTCAATGGAGCCGTATGGACCTATAAAGCCTTACTATGGAGCCCTATGGACCCGTTCAATGGACCCGTAAAGCATTGCCATGAACCTTTTTAGACCCGTGCAATGTAAGTCACATCATTTAGACGCGATAAACTTCACAACTTACACCAAAACTCCCCTACGGGGGATGCACAGTAGACCCTTACGAGGGTGAAACGAAGCTGCAGAGGTCAACGAACACTGTAAGAGACAAACCACAGCAAATTTTGACACCAAAACAAACTCAGATCATTTTTTATCTGAAATTTTGAAACCCGAGAAACATGCAAAAAAGCGAATATTTTGAAATCACGAGAGGGGCGTAGGAAAACACTAGCTACCACTCCACGGTATCTGTGGAGAGACAATGAAAAGGTGGAGAGAAAATGAAGAGGTAAATTCTCTTAAAAAGGTGAACTCTCTTGCAAAAGGGGCGTAAGGAGACCTCACCAGGGTCCCTCCTGCACCCCCACAAATGAGCACTTAAATTAAAAACTTAGTCTTAAAACAGTGCTAGACTTATTATCTCATGCTATGTATATACATAAAATAAATTACATGACTTCGCAGTCATTCTGTGGTGATGTCGACCTCTTGCACATGCACCAACAGCAAACCGAGTTGGTGGCCTAATGCATAGCAAAACCTGTGTTGAAGCTATCTTAACATGTAACACATATGTACAATATAACATTAGGCTATCCTTGTGGTGGGCAGGGAGCCTAGGTTGAAAAAAGACTACCCGAGTGTAAGAGGCTCAAAACCTAGCATAATAGGTGCTTTATGGCATAAAGCCTCTCACCACAGGAAAACAAAAATCCCATTTATGCTACCTGCTTTGTACAGGGGCAAAAAAAGACTAATCCGTAACTAGTACAAAGTCAATTGAGATGTCCTGTGAGTTGGACATGATTTTTCCCCCGGGCCTAAGGCCACCTCATCTTACCCCAGATAACTGAAAACACTCGTAGAAAAAGACAAACCAGCTTAAAAACCTTAACGGTTGGAGCTGCTACATGACAAATAACTCGGGCTATAAATTTCCAGTCCATTTCTTTCATTATTGGTGTGCAAACGATACACCTAGGCAAATACTACCAACCCCATGATTTAATCATCCTTCAAAATCTAATTAATTTCTAATTGCTTGGATTCAATGAAGGGCGTGGTGGTATTAGTTACTTGCGTAGGGGTGGAGTCTAAAAATAGCACCTGCAGAAATCCACGATTTTGCGGGTATGAAGACCGAATATTCATAGCGAGATTTATTCTTAATGTAGATGAAAGTGGCTAAAATAAGGGTAAAATCCAGCAGAAATTTCCAGACTAGTCTCAGCTGGTGTTGTGTTGCAATGCTCTGAAGAAAAGTGAGGGAGAAGAGAGGTAAACTGGTGTTCAGGGCTGGTTGGTATCTACGTTTTTAGTTCTGTTAGAAGTGCGTTAGAATCAAGTCAAGGGACCAGATTGCATATTTATAGCATGGAAGGTAAGATATACCTTGAAGTAAACATTCAAATCCAAATATTCAAATTTATTTTGAATTCACTTATAAACACATAAATGCCATCTTTTATGTACCAAATTTATAGGATTTATAGGACAATTTTTACAGCATTTTACAAAATACTTTTTATTGACAACTTGGTTATAGATTTTAGGGAACAGTTGTGAAGTATGAGAGATTATGATTTTTGCAACAATAATGAAGACCTTAGAAGACGTCATCATGGTTCTGTGGGTATTATGTATACATGCAATGTCAGACTAAATATACATACCTGTCCCATCCAACCACAAGGAGACCTCTCTTCAGGACTAATACCTGTGATACCTCAGTAGACTGACCAAGACCAGCATTCAACACATGGTGACAATGACCGTTAAAATCCCACATCTGAAAAATAATAGAAAATTAGTCAACAATGAATAAAATTCAGCATAATTGACTTGCCCTCAAGGATTTTGAGTGCATGCATTGAGTACATCCTGTGAAATTTCTCCAGTAACCTGCATACATCATGACACCAATGTGTGAACTTAACATTGTGAGCTTCTATTTGCTGTCACCTTTTTAATTCAATTTTTTCAAATCTTTATCGTGCATCATTTTTTATATTACATTATCATCTAATTATTTTAAATAAGTGAAGTTTTAAAAATTATCAAGTTCTTCAAAACCAAATAAAAATATAAAGTAACTTGCTTTGACAGTTCCATCTGTGCTTCCTGTGAAGAATCTGCTTTCACTGTGATCAAAGGCCAAAGTTGTAATTTCTGTGTTACCATGGCAATTTAAAAACTGCTTTATCTTTTGACCTGTGCCAAGCAGCCAAACATTTACTGTAGATCCTTGGCATGAACTGACAACCTAAAAATAAATAATATGCAAAGATAATGGAAAACAGTCATCATAAACATCACTCATATGAAACACACAGAAAAAGAATTTTGAACACTTACAATAAACAAACCAGGACGCTGTAAAACCAGATGGATTGACAGAATAAAGGAAGTACTTGGTCTTCAACTACCTGTACTATACAAGCTAACAGCAGACCAGAAAGAGTGAAGTGTCATCTCGAAAGTCACAAGCTGCAGCCATGATGGAGACATACCAAACAACACAATAATAGATAATAATAATAATAATAATAAATTGCCACAAATAAATTTTAAAACTGACAAAATGGTGCAGTGAGGGGAAAACAACAGATAGTTAATCATTTGAAATTAAACTTAATCACCTTTAAGAGATGTTAATACTATTCATCAAACCTAAAAAATAATTCTTTAAACACATCACTCTTGGAAATTCATGTGAATACAGTAAATAGAAATGATAGAGTCCTATTTTAAATCATGCATGAATGTACCAAGACTTGGTCACCAACCTCAATCAGACCAACAAATCTTCAAAATATTCAAGTTTTTGAAAGTCACCCTCTATTTCTGAACAGTGTACCAAACAATTACAATTGCAACTAACCTGACTGAAGCTGGAATTACATATGACACACGTCACTGGTTTTTCATGACTGAGAATTCTATCCTTCACTTCTGGTTTCATCTCCAGCATGGTTAGCTGGGAATTAAAGGAGATCAAGAGACGGTTCTTCTCCTCGTGGAAGAACAGGGATGTGGACACTGGGAAAAAACGAAACAAAAATAGTCCTACAGAATCTTAACAAATTTAAATACAATTCAAAATGTAAACAAGATGGACACAGAAAAAAACAATCACTTTATGGCAAAAATAAATCAAGCTCAATCTAAAATATTACATATTGCCCAGTATTACCCAAATTGCTCAATTCTCGCATTCTTATATTCTAGATTGTAAAACAGGTAAAGATACAGTTTCAAAATGGAAATTAAAATTAAGTTCCAATTATGCTTACTATAAAAAATGTTAGCAATTGGGCCATGCAGTAGGTACCACATTTATTCCCAGATCCCTTAAAATAAAAACCAGCTTTAAATTCTGTTGTAGGTTAAAATCTGAAGTATTTGTTTCTCTTCTTCTCTCTACTAAATCTTCACTCTTCTACTCTGTCTGAACAATTAGCACATTAAACCATCCAAACAGAGATTTTCAGAGTTTCTGTTATGACCATATCCAAGGTTTACCTGCATCTCCCAGCTGAAAATCAGTTGCTATACCACTATGCGAATGGTAGATTAAACCTTAAGGTTTCATTTGATATCGTTCTCCATATATAATCTATTGTCAGCATTATCATCTGAATTTCATCAAATTTAAATTGTCCTTAAAAACTATCTATTAAATGTTGGTCAATGTATTTGAATATTCTTCCTATCAAAAAAAAAAAAATTGTACTGTACATGTAAAGAACTATTACAAAATATGAGCACAGCATTTGTAAACACAGTGCATTAAAGGAACACTAGACCGAGAAGTAAGGCTGTATTTTTAGGGGCCCAAAAATTAAACGCTTATCTAGCACGCAACGGTATTGCAATTTTCTGCTTAATAGGAATATTAAAGTGACCTTCACCCTTATGTCGCCTGTGGACTATGGAGGCATAAAGTTTATAATCTATTGTGGATAATACATCTGTGAAATTCGGAAAATGAGCGCCCTCTCTTTTCGGTCTAGTGCTCCTTTAAACTTGTCATTAAACTTTTGCAGCACATAAATCACATCAAATCTATTTATAATAAGAATCTTTCAATTGTTTGCTGAATAATTCACTCCACTATTTGACTCAAAACTAGGCATCGGAACCTAAAGTATGTTGAGGCCAATCACTAATAAATATACAAAAAAAAAAAAAAAATACATTTACAAAAATTATAATTGCAGGAGATCAACACTCTTTTACCTTTCCACTGAAAACCAATGCCATTAAAACCACACAAACATAGCTGACAAACTCCAATCAATTACTTGCACAATATTTTCACACAATAAGCATACTTCTTATTTGTAAATGCAGCTAGGGAGCAGTAATTTGTAGCACTCACTTATGAATAGAAAAACCTTTCACTCATTGCACAGTGATGATTAAGTAGAACATATGCAAATGGTAGAATTGACTTACATTCAGGACCCTTTGGAAACATTCCAGCTATTCTCTGTAAGCACACCTGCAACTGAACATCCCAAATCCGAATCACTTTGTCCTTCGAAAAGCTGATCAGTTGACCTCGTGAAAAATTGAACTGGACATGAAGAACAGGTGCCATGTGACCTCTTAAAAGCTATTCAGAAAAGGAATAATATCATGAAGATCACTCAAAACAGAAAAGAAACAAGAGAACAAGTTAGAGGCTGAACACTCACACAGAAAGTGTTGGGCTGCTTTCCCTTGTGGGCCAAATAATAAACAAAACAATTTATCAACTTATTTCATATATTGATAAATTGTGTTATTTTCAGTATCTGTAAAAGCCTATGGTAGCTTTTCTATGCTCCAGTGTGTCCCTAAATGTACATAATAAGGAAAAGTGACAAAGCAGATTGATGTATGCTTAATGACTGTCAAAGCTTAAGAATTCACATGGAAACAATGAGTGTACCAATAACTGTACCTTATAAACTGAAACATACCAATGCAGCTAAAATCACCTTTAAATTTCAAAAAATACTTTCCCACACCTTGGATTTATTTTAGGGACCCATCAATGTGTCGTATACTTGCTCTATCATATTACTTTTCAATCACTTTGTAAGTAACATTTTTAGCTCTCAAAGGTGATAATGACATCAGCATTTGTACAAAATTCCATGTAAGTATGCAATTCATATCAGAGATAAGATACAAAAAATGCTTTACAATAGTGGTGCACACACCCTGCTTTTACAATATGCATGCAACACATTGTGCCTTTATGTATTGCGTAAAATAATAACTGAAGTTTTATCTATACCAAGTGTTCACAGAAAAACTCACCCCAACTGGCTTAGAGACAACATATGGATTCCAAAGACACACATGATTATTTACCCCAGCTGAAGCTTTAATAAAAAAAAAAGCATTAATCAAAATAAAGAATAAATAGAGCAGTGACATGAAGTATAGGTGTCTTCTTTCTATCAGGCATGGAAAAGACAACAATAGATACAAAGGAAATCCATTTCAAAAATTTCAATAGATGATTTTAGCTCCTTAGCCCTTACTCTACCAGCATTTTTGGAAAAGGCGTTTGGGAGGCGGGGTCAAAGATGGGACACCCAAAATGGCGATAATATCGCCACGTGGTAGAGTAAGGGTCGATTATTGAAAAGTCGTCTGCCTTCCGAGCAGCAGAGTTCAACTTGTTCTGCTTCAGTGACCAAGTGGGCCACCCACTGGAACCATGCTGCATGTATTTTTGAGCTGGCACACTTGTCGCGGGTTGATTAACCCTTAATCTGCCAGCACTTTTTGAAAACTCACTTGGCAGGCAGGGTCAAAGATGGGGCACCCAAAACGGTGATAATATCGTCGCGTGGTAGAGTACTACAAGATGTTTAATATCTTTTGGAATTATCGATTATGGAAAACCTACAGTGTATTTGCAAGTAACATACAGCTCTACACAATTCAATTTGTATGTAACTACTCATCCCAACAGCATCACCAACTGAAAATTCATTTCAAGAAACTACATCCTGTTATGTTATAATCACCAACATATGGTGAAAAAACTTACCAATAAGGTTGAGATTCTCATGGTAATCAAATGCATTCACTCCCTGCATAATGTTGAATGAATTCCTTAGGAAGTGAAACATAAATTATATACAAGTTTAACAACATAGGTAACCCTCACACATATAAATGCATGACAAAAACTGTAAAAAGTGCCAACTTTATATTTGAGCACATCTATAAACATGAGTAGCACTCCCCACAATATTCCAATATCATATTTCATGTTATGAAGTTTCAGAGCTTGTAGTGCAATGAGTAACTGCAAATTGACTGACTTCATTTTTGGTATATGATTTACATTTAAATGATTTCATCCCGCATCCAAGGTTTGAAATTTCACCAGCTTGTATTGAATGAATACTGTGAATTTGGTTAATATGGTTGCAAAATCAGTTCTTGTACCATCAGGAAGTGATCTTAGTGCTTTGAGATATGAGGATTAAAAACCTTTTCAACTTTCTTAACCCCATAAGATATTCAACTTCTTAACATTCAAGTACCGTATTCGGCGTATTAAGTTCCCACCCAACATTTTTGACAGATAACAAAATTGATTTGATCAATTTGAAAATGAGTTTTGTTACATTCTTTGCTTATGTTGCATCTGAGCAAGGGTGCTTATTAGGAAGAAACTTTGGGCCTAAAAAGTGGTGTAATTCTATTTGTGTAAGCGCACTGGGCACTTATTACATAACAAACAGTATTGAACAAGTTACAAACATTTATTGAAGAGTACATGCTTGGAATTTCAAGAATAAGGATTGAATGGCATAAAGTAACAAGCAACACGCCTGGATCAACTATATAGAGGTTTACCATGCATTAATGGACTCCCAAAATGTATCTCTTCTTCTTATTTTCTTTATCACAAAATCAGACAACCTTAAAGTTACTTGTTTTTAAACTACAGAATTTAAAACTTTATCCAAGCCAGAAACAGATTCTACACATGTAATGTAACAACAAATTCATATGAAATAATTCTTGAATAGCTAAACATGCTTTACTTTACAGTAAAATGCTTAAAAACTAATTACAAGGACAGGAAAAAAGATAGTAGCGCAAATCTTAAATACTTACGTTTTCATTTTCTGTTTTGCCTTTTCAATCCACCCCAACACCATAGAACTCTGACTGGCAGGTGCAGCAAGATATAAAACAATCCAGATGACTGGCATACTTAACTTAAGAAAGGAAACAGAAAATATTCTGGGCACTCTACAAACTTTATAATACTTATTTTAAAGACTTCAAACTTTCTTTTAGGCACCTTGAATGAACATATGGCAGAAATCTTCTGATAATATACACGTTTAAGATATTATGTTGTAATAATATCAGAGCAAGATTTTTCATTCTTCATCAACACTTGTAGGGTAAGTCCTGATATTCCTAATACCAAAAATAATTTCATTATAATAAACAAAGAAATTCTGGCTCAAAAAGTCTTTACAAAGAACACAAATTATAACTCCCCATTCATTTCATAATTCTATGACTGATCATTTGAGGTGCTTACCTTGCTTTGTCCATTCATGGTGCCCACTATGACGAATTAGTCTGCAGTACTTGAACCTATCTTTCAGTAAGTCTTTGTAATTGACATAAACTATTTGTTCTGTTTGAAAAAGAGAACCAACATTCTTATAATCTAAAATAATCTTCACAAACTTCTTCTCAGCAAGCAACTAAGTATCAATCATAAATCACATTTTTAAGTAACTGAATGAAAAATCACAAACAATTTAGATGATTAGAAAAACAAGACACTGATCAGATTATGTGGAACCGTGAATACTAGGTTGTAAAATGTGTGAATTTTTATACCAATCCCCTTTCTCATTTCTTTAACGGTGGCCTACACATTCAGCTTTTACTTTTTCTTAGGTTTCTCAACTTGCTACGAACTATTGTAAAATTAAATATATCTATATAAAAATAATATATATCTATATATATATATATATATATATATCAGAAAGAATGTAGGAAATACATATTTGAATTTTGCTCTTGCACACAAGAGAATATTCTATCCTAAATGAATACTAAAAATCACCTTTTGACCTTGAATTTGTTTTCATGCTTCAATTTTTTTAGAGGGTTGAATTTATCAGTTCATTAACTTACCAGGGGGCATCTCAACATTTAATACTACCAAGTGTGAAATGAAGTAACTTATAGTGAAAATTTATACAAATTTGTAAGAAAAAACATTTCTTAAATTTTGCTTGGGTGCTCCTTGAAGTTGATCTATCCAAAGCAAATTATTGATTTGACAAATAAAATGAAATGGGCTTACCATGATCTTCCCCAGATGTCTGCTGAGGTCTGTCAAAGAGGGCAATATTTGTGGAAGAGAAGAGAAATGCGTTGACACTTCCTCCGGTGTCACCCATTACAAGAATCGCTTCGTTTGGTTTCTCAGGATCACTCCTAACAGCAAAAGGGAAGATCACTAGGTCATTAAAATGTCCCATCAAAACAATTCTTGCTTAAACGGGAAAGTACAGCAAGTTATACTGTCCTTGCAAACAGTACATCTTATATTTAGTCAAATGTCAATGCTCTGTTTATGTCCCTCACTAACATTAAGAAATTTATTTTATTTTCGGTTTTTGAGCAAGATTTGCTGTAGGCAGAATCCAACTTTGCAAAATTTTTGGCAACTTCTACTACTCAACTCGTCAATGTCACATTGTATGAAACACATATAGATCACATAATTGAACCAAGTTTTCATTCCAAAAATATCATTACTTCCATTTTTCATTTGGGACAAATTTTAACATGCAGCTCACACATGCTATTATCCTAGATATTTCAAATATCAGATTTTGATCTTTCATGAATATATAATAATCTACATGAATAAGGATACATTTCCTTCAATTCTGATAAATGACATTGATGACTAAAAAGACAAGAAATGCAAATTTATTTTGGCGCACTTATCATCAATAATCAATCAAATCAAACCATTATGCTTAATGCTATAAGATATGCAAATGGCTAATCCATAAAGATCTCTTGCAGGCATTAATGTATATATGAACAGAACGTGCACGCTGACAGTAACCCAATAATCTAATGCCTGTCTATTTCATCCACACGTCTCTTATAGCCATGAGCTCATGGCAATAAGAGCATATTAAATTCTACTATCTGTAAATTAGAGAGTAGGTACAGTACTTGAATGTTTTTTCTTAATCATATATTCTCTATACATTCAACTCTGATATAGTGTAATTTCTACAGCGTACTCTTGGAATTTGTTGAGACTAGAAATATTGATCAAGACGCAGGATAAAACCTGCCTTGTACTGACAAGACTAGACAATTACAAAATTTGATCTAATGATTACATGAAAGTGTAATACATCAAAAGAAGTGGTTAATAGTTGGTAAGTCAGAGAAAAACTCTGCAGAAACATCCTCACCAGTAATCCATACTCAAAGGAGTGTTTTCCAAGCTATGCAGTCTGTACTGATTATTAAACTCCAGCTTTGAACTCAGGTCATAAATCACTGTCAGGAAATGAAAAAGAATTTTTTATTAGCTCTTCTATCCAACACTTGACAACTGCTACAATATTAGCAGCATGTTCCACTTAAACTAGAAACAAACATTTATGATGTTGTTGTATTTTTTCTTACCCTAACTTGAATTTAATCTATTCTTGAATCTTTAATTTGTCAGCTTTCAGATGACTTCTTAGTTTCAATAATGTAACACTTTTTAAGTTAAAAATTCAACGTTCATTTTGAATGATTGAAGAGTTTGATAACTTTTGCAAGGAAATCATCTGAAAATATTTTACAATATTTTTAAGAATGTGTAAGAAACTATTCAAAACTAATATATCAAATGTATAAACCAGCACATCAATGACATAATGCTCAATACAATGGTAAAATAACAATTTTATACATTAATAAAATAACAGTTATATATTTTTCAGATGTTTTTGTAAGTTTACATTTTCATTTAATGTTCAAAATTTCATTTGAATTATAGAAATTTTATCTTAATGTACTACCTGCATGCACCATGAATCAATCTTAGAAATATCTGCATATGAAACAATGCCCATAAACCATTTTATTTCATTAAATGGAGAGTAAACAATTGCTTTTGTATGTATTGAAATAGTGCACTGTTTCTGACTGTACTATCAATATGCTATTTTAGTTGGTAGAATCAGCGTTGATCAATTCATTAGTTTGCTGCAAAGGTGGAGATGTACTTCGGACATATTCGGCAACAGTAAGACCGGTAATATGAATCATGCATCCTGAACAAGTTCAGATTTCTTTGTGACATTTTTGATAAAAGTCTGAATACAAATTTCACACAACTAGACACACCACAACAAAAAGAAAATACACAAGGATAAATGCACATAAGACAGACAAAGGTTTTAAAGGTTTTAAAGGTTATTTTGAAAGGAATAAAGGTTCAATTTGTCAATAAGCACAAAATGCACATAAGACTCAAGAAAAACAGACCACGAGGCCCCGGTTCAATCCTGGGGTGGGTAGACACGCCAGTGCACCACAACTGGTTATCAAAGGCCGTGGACGACTTGGTTGATGATCATTGCAATTTTGAGGTTCAAAGCCGAACAATTTTCTGGCTCTTGTGCAAGTCATTGCTAAAAATAGAAATGTTTAAATTAAAATGCATGCATGTCCTATACAAATTGTTAACTCATAAATAAATTTTAAATCATAAAATTCAGAGGGCAACAAGGGCATACACCCCTCAAGATACCTTGCTACAGTACTCTTTGTTACAAATGATAAGAAGATAACTCACAAATTTCTTTGCTAGTAAAAGCAAGGGCTATCTTATTGATGTTTTGTAGAACTGCAAATGTTGTAACCCATACATCCCGTGGTTTCACAGAATCATTTGTGACCTATCAGCAGAAAATGGAAATAAAGAAGCACTTTAAAGGAAAAAAATGTGAACATTGTTTTCTGAAATCAACCAAAACCGATTGTCGCAATAAAGAGGAAAAATAACTGTCACACAGTAGATCACACAGTGGACCTTCCTCTAGAAACGATGAAACACAAAGATGCAGTGGCTTGAAATCTTTCCAACTTATATATTGTAAGGAACAAATAATGACAGATATACATACATATAAACCTGTGGATGGAAAAAAGAAATTGAATAAAGAATATATATATATATATATATATCTATATATATATATATATATATATATATATATATATATATATATATATATATATATATATATATATATATATATATATATATATATATATATATATATATATAATATATATATATGTATATATATATATATATATATATACAGCTCTGCTGTACCATTTACGCCAACCTATGCATGATTTATACAGCGTACACTGTAATGGGCATAAAAAGTTTTTAATACAGGAGCTAAAAATTCTTAATATTTTCATGTGAGAAAACTCTGCATTCAAGTTTTAGGTCAAATTATGTACTAAGTTTCAGGCAAAAAGCAACATTTTTCTCACCAAAAATTTTATAGAATTATAATGTACATTCAAATTTAATCTTACGTATTCTTTTCTCAATCAAAAAGAGATTCACAATCATCTACAAACAAAACCAACCATTGGCATGATGAGAAAGTCACGGTTGGAATTTTTTGCTCAGGAGGAAATAAACAAAAAGAAAATTGAACATAGATGTCTTTTTCTATAATATGTAAATGAAGAAATAGCCTCAAAATTGTCTTCAGTGTGTATTGTGTAACAACTTTTTTTCACTTCAAAAATATGATCTTAAATAAAATGTGCATACATCTATTGAATTGCGGGAGAGTTGCACAAAGAGTTGCATGGAAGGTTATTTATGATTACCTTGATGGTCTTCTGAATATGGAGATGAGAGTCCCATGTTGATATGCCGCCTTCTTTACTCACACCAATGTATCGAGCAGTGTTCTTGAGAAAAGCAACTTTTTGAATAATATCCTTGTGAGGGCTGTGCAAATATCAGAAAGAAAATACAAATATGCATATAATCAATGTATGATGTCTTTTGAAAAGTGGTATAGAAGAAACGATAAGCTGCATAAACAAAACTTGGTGATATCAGTGACTAGCCATTTTTTCCATATACAGACTGACTTATACAGTCCTATAAGAGACATGTTTTGTTGTAAATTCATTCTCCACAAAGGATTATTTTCTAAGCAAAATAATTAAATCAAAGAACTGTTACAGGATCACAAATATATGACATTTTTACTGTTTAGATTTTTCATGATAACTGCTTTTTCAGAGCTCAACTTAAATATCCTACAATTTTGGTGTATTGTACAAGAAGAGCAATCTCATCATATTGTACAACAAATTTCATTTCAAACAAATACAAAATAAATAAAAACTAAATAAAACAAACTTAAAATATATGTAAATAGGTTGAAAAATCATGAAATCAAACTATAAGCAATCTTAAAAGATAAGTTTTTTTTTTTTTTTTTTTAAATAGGTAAAGACTTGGAAAAAAATTCCATCATTGACTATTTTAATTCAATTGGCAATTCCATAAAATAGGTAAAGAGTTGAAGTGTTTCAGTTCAATTGGCAGCTATTCAATGAAATAGGTAGCGAATTGGACTCTTTGAGTTCAACTGGTAGCTATTCCATCATAAAAACTTGGACTATTTTAATTCAATTGGCAGCTATTCCATAAAATAGGTAAAGAGTTGAAGTGTTTCAGTTCAATTGGCAGCTATTCAATGAAATAGGTAGCGAATTGGACTCTTTGAGTTCAACTGGTAGCTATTCCATCATAAAAACTTGGACTATTTTAATTCAATTGGCAGCTATTCCATAAAATAGGTAAAGAGTTGAAGTGTTTCAGTTCAATTGGCAGCTATTCAATGAAATAGGTAAGGAGTTGGACTGTTTTAGTTCAATTGACAGCTATTCCATTAAATAGGTAGCGAATTGGACTCTTTGAGTTCAACTGGTAGCTATTCCATCATAAAAACTTGGACTATTTTAATTCAATTGGCAGCTATTCCATAAAATAGGTAAAGAGTTGGACTGTTTTAGTTCAATTGGCAGCTATTCCATTAAATAGGTAGCGAATTGGACTCTTTGAGTTCAACTGGTAGCTATTCCATCATAAAAACTTGGACTATTTTAATTCAATTGGCAGCTATTCCATAAAATAGGTAAAGAGTTGAAGTGTTTCAGTTCAATTGGCAGCTATTCAATGAAATAGGTAAGGAGTTGGACTGTTTTAGTTCAATTGACAGCTATTCCATAAAATAGGTAAAGAGTTGGACAGTTTTAGTTCAATTGGCAGCTATTCCATAAGATAGGTAAGGAGTTGGACTGTTTGAGTTCAATTGGCAACTATTCCATGAAATAGGTAAAGAGTTTAACTGTTTCAGTTCAATTGGCAAACTATTCCATAAAATAGGTAAGGAGTTGGACAGTTTCAATTCAATTGGCAGCTATTCCATGACATAGGAAAACGGTTGGACTGTTTCAGTTCAATTGGCAGCTATTCCATTAAAGAGTTGGACTGTATCACTTCAATTGGCAGCTATTCCATAAAATAGGTAGGGAGTTGAACTGTTTCAGTTCAATTGGCAGCTATTCCATGAAATAGGTAAAGAGTTGGACAGTTTGAGTTCAATTGGCAGCTATTCCATAGAATAGGTAAGGAGTTGAATACTTTCAGTTCAATTGGCAAGCTATACCATAAAGACGGCCCTGCTTTAGCAAAAGATCTATCCCCGTATGATTTATAATTGGTCCTAGGCATTGTAGGAAGAAATTGTTCATTTGATCGAAGATTGTACTTTGTCATTGTTTTCATTGTTATCATGTTTTGCAGGTAATAAGGTGCCAAATTATGCAAATATTTGTAAACAAATAAAGAAAATTACACTTAATTCTGTACTCAACTGGTACCAGTAAAGAAAAAGTAAGGTAGGGGAAACATGTCCAAATTTAGGTATTTTATGTATAAGCTGAACTGCAGCATTTTTAATTTTGTGTAATTCTTATATTTGAAAATTAGGCAAGCTAAACAGAAGAAAGTTGCAATAAAGAATATGAACAGTGACAAAAACATGAACAAGTGTAAGTGTCGAATTAACTGACAAGTATTTGCGAATGCGCTTCAAATTGTGTAACTGAAAAAATTTTAAAATTTCAAAACTTTAATTTAACGGATTTATCTATTTAGTATACACTCCAGAAACAAATTACAAACAAAAATATATATCAGCAACAAAGTCATCAATGCAAAACTATATCAGCAATATAAGCTCATTGGTAACAGTGAAACAAATTTCTTGCAAGCAAGACTATAACAGCCATTGTGCATGAAACAAAAGAAACTATAGGAAGAAAAATGTATTTGAAGAAATGTTTTTTTTTTTTTTTTTTTTTGAGATTTGGATTCTGTGGATAAACCAGTGGGTCTGAAACCAGTGAGTTCACAACTGGTTATCAAAGGCTGTGGCCGTCTTGATATATTGTCCTGCACTGGATGCTTTCTGGACGTTAAACCTTGCTATGCTATGTTATGCTATGTCATATTGTTGGACGTACATCTTAAAATCAAGGAGATACATATGAAGTCGTTGGATGTGTTGTTGGAGGTTTAATTTGCTCTCCAACTTTGCAAGATATCAAGAAATCAAAACGGTTCGGATTGGTTATAATTCAATAAAAAAATTCTTTACAGTGACATGACAAAGTTTCAATTTGATAGGAAAAGTTTTGTGAGGATTTTTTTTCATGCATGTATTTACAACTTTTCCTCTGATTCACTTAAGATGATATTATTGGTGACATATACAGGATGGTCCCGACTGTAATTATTCATCTTTCATGACGTCACCAAATACTCATCTCTGTATATTCTAAACATTGACTTATGATGAAGAAAGGTACATTGATATTTGCTATCTCACAATGTTGCTTGAGTTTAATAAGTATGGGGAAAATAAGTAGTTACTAGCATTAATGAAATTTTGGAAATGAATTCTAAAATACACCTACAGTATATGGAGAGCAAATCATCTGTGTTTGCTTGTGCTATAGCACCTTAACAGTTTGAGTCAAATGTGCCAGTGGGTTGGGTGAACAAAAGGGTTAGTTAGCAAGATATAGATTTATGGTGCTGTTGGATTGAATTAAATTAATTACAGATGGAAGAACAGTGATCTGAAAAAGCCTCAGTCTAAAAAAATTTCTCTCTAAATTTGGCTTATAAAAAGCCAATATACCAACTCTGCATGAATTTGGTCAACTTTCAAGGCACTTCATTACTTACTTTAAAAATATTGCAGTGTGCTATACCAAAGAAGTTTTGATCTTTTTGTAAAAGACAGCATGATTCAGCAAAGTGACAAATGGAAATAATCACAACAAAACAACTCCATCTATAGTAGAGTATGCGGGAATACAATATGGTGGATAATTAGGGTGCAACTGGTACATGTAGCTCGGACTGAAGCAATTTATATAAGACATAAGTGACATACTCATAGTCACTGCAATCCAATACTCATATGTTATCATGATCAACCCCAAAAAGGCTTTGTTCAAATAATTTGAAAATCCTTGTATAGCAGTAAATTGCTATACAGAATTTAATGAAGTAAGTTTCTTAAATTAATTTTATATCATTATTTTTTTAATTCTTCGATTAAAATTTCATTTTTAATACAACAATTTTTCAAGAATATTTTCTGTTGCAATTATTTAAATCAAATTTATAAAATCATCAAAAAGTCCTACATTTTTCAGTTATTATGATAACGGAATGAAGTTGTATTACAAAAAGACATTTTGCCAAAATTGTACTGCTATACTAGGATCTTACCAAATAATTTCACCTGCTTCAATATAAAGTATAGCTATGGAAACATGAATAGATATACTTCAGAAAGTATTGCTTCTTAAGAAATTTCAACTGATAAGTTTGCTGTCAAGTGTCGAGAAACGTACACAAGGAAATAAGCAGCACATGAGATTTTTTAAGCAGGCAGCAATTATATAATTCAACTTACACACAGAGCCAGAGTGTATGAATGGGAAAATGAATAATACAAAATAAGGATAAATTATGAAATATATATATCACAAAATGATCTCGCTATTAGGACTTGAGCTCTAATGGAGTACTAATATGCAAATAAACAAACATCAAAGAAATAATTGACCTAAATTTATAACTCTTGGGTGTAGCACCTTACAAATTATGTGAAATCTGATATGAGACAGAAAAAAAAAATATGATTAGTTAAAAAATACTGTAAATGAAGGGAATATGGTATTCATATTATTATAGGGACTGGAGGATATCAACCTATATTTGATGGAATTCAGAAGATTTGTGAAATGATTCTTATAAGCTGATTTGATTGTGTCAAAGTGGAGTAGTTTGGGTCACCCTTCAATTGTTTGTGTGCAAATCAAACCAAACCAACAACATTTCCACCACTCATCAACTTCTGATTAATTTCACCATAATGCCAAAGTTTTAGTTTGTAGACAAGACAGTATACAGAGAATCTTTAAGATATCAAAAATATATTTGCCTTCCTAATTGTCCCATTCTTTGAAGCAAGTTTTGTTACAGCAAACAAACTGTTAAGGATGACCTAAGCAAACAGCTGAATGCAGGGTCGGTGAACTGTGAGACACAACGACAAATGTTGGATGAATAAGCAATAGAAACAGGAAGCAACATTAATCAAATGCATCTTCTGTTCTAGTCTAAACTAGAGAGTAACAAATGCTGATTTGCTAACTACATGAGTTTATGAGCCAAGTCATGGATGGAAATTGACAACAAGCCATCATTGTGAAACCTTATCAGCTGAGAACAAAACTATAGACACATACATATCCCACAAACGGAAGCAGGTTTCTCCATACTACTGTTGACTTATCTGTGCTATACATATCGCACAAACGAAAGCAGGTTCTCGAATACTACTGTTGACTCATCTGTGCTATACATATCCCACAAATGAAAGCAGGTTCTCCCATACTACTGTTGACTCATCTGTGCTATACATATCCCACAAACGAAAGCAGGTTCTCCCATACTACTGTTGACTTATCTGTGCTATACATATCCCACAAACGAAAGCAGGTTCTCCCATACTACTGCTGACTCATCTGTGCTATACATATCCCACAAAGGAAAGCAGGTTTCTCCCATACTACTGCTGACTTATCTGTGCTATACATATCCCACAAAGGAAAGCAGGTTTCTCCCATACTACTCAAGACTCATCTGTACTATACATATCCCACAAACGAAAGCAGGTTCTCCCATACTACTGCTGACTCATCTGTGCTATACATATCCCACAAAGGAAAGCAGGTTTCTCCCATACTACTGCTGACACATCTGTGCTATACATATCCCACAAAGGAAAGCAGGTTTCTCCCATACTACTGCTGACTTATCTGTGCTATACATATCCCACAAAGGAAAGCGGGTTCTCCCATACTACTGCTGACTCATCTGTGCTATACATATCCCACAAATGAAAGCAGGTTCTCCCATACTACTGTTGACTCATCTGTGCTATACATATCCCACAAACGAAAGCAGGTTTCTCCCATACTACTGTTCACTCATCTGTGCTATACATATCCCACAAAGGAAAGCAGGTTTCTCCCATACTACTGTTGACTCATCTGTACTGTACTATACATATCCCACAAACGAAAGCAGGTTCTCCCATACTACTGTTGACTCATCTGTACTGTACATATCCCACAAAGGAAAGCAGGTTCTCCCATACTACTCAAGACTCATCTGTACTATACATATCCCACAAAGGAAAGCAGGTTTCTCCCATACTACTGTTCACTCATCTGTGCTATACATATCCCACAAAGGAAAGCAGGTTTCTCCCATACTACTCAAGACTCATCTGTACTATACATATCCCACAAAGGAAAGCAGGTTTCTCCCATACTACTGTTCACTCATCTGTGCTATACATATCCCACAAAGGAAAGCAGGTTTCTCCCATACTACTCAAGACTCATCTGTACTATACATATCCCACAAAGAAAAGCAGGTTTCTCCCATACTACTGTTGACTCATCTGTGCTATACATATCCCAAAGGAAAGCAGGTTTCTCCCATACTACTGTTCACTCATCTGTACTGTACTATACATATCCCACAAAGGAAAGCAGGTTCTCCCATACTACTGTTCACTCATCTGTACTGTACTATACATATCCCACAAAGGAAAGCAGGTTCTCCCATACTACTGTTCACTCATCTGTGCTATCAAAATCTACATTACTCAGTACTTAAAAAAAGTTTTTTTGCACTGAAACTGGCAATGAAGTATTACAAACTTTTAATGTTCTTGTTAATAAAAGAAAAAAAAGGAAAGATTTTTCCTAATATTCATGATAGTATTACCATGATCTCCAGCTATGCCAAATACTGTACATATACTTCATAGTGTGCTTTTCATTGTAATCAGATCAAGATTATAATACATACCTTGGTAGCAGTCTTATCTCCTTCCACTGTGGAACCTACATGAAATGTGTAAAAAAACGAGTAACGTGATCATTTTTCCTATGTCCAACTCATAGAAAATCTATTATAAGCTGTGAATTATATGACCATATAGGGAATATTTCTTGTATTTTAAGATTTAAATTTCTAAGTCATTACAGTTGGTCTTACAAAACAAAAACCACAATAATAAGTCCTGTTTTTTATTCTAACAAGACTTCACATAAGGAAATAATGCTGCTTATCAGATGCACACAAATGAAATTAATGGTCATAAACAAAACAGGTTTTTAAAAGCTCACATACAAGTGGATACTGCGAATGCAATATGATTTACAGAAAAGTACAGTACATGCAGAATGTTGATTATGTTTTAAACATGTAGGGTTTTATAGAAGCTATCTATATAGCTAGACATTCACATCAGCTGAAAATATTGTGAGCAATGTGAGTGTCTTTTATATGAGATAGATAACAAGAACAAAGAAGTGAATGCCTAACAAACAAAAAAATAATCTATTTCTATAGGAATTGAAAAAAGAAAAAAACCCACGTAATGGTAGCTCCCACCTATGTAAGAGAATAAATATACAATCATCACATTTGGGGCTACTATGATAATCATAACTTAAATAATTTACCTACACTGTACTCTCAGTTATTGACATGTCCATGGGAATATGCTTGACATTTATAAGATATTATCTGGCAGACATGATGAGGAAGTATATAATTTTCTACCTCTAATACGAAACTCTCCTTTGTGGGCACAGTCAACAAATTTTCAAGAAAAGATCCAGATTAAACATCACAAAGAATATTTTTTCTTTCTGAGTTGTAGATTTAAGGAAAAATTTACTATGTGAAGTTATTGAACCAGCAAACATTCAGGCCTTCGAGTGAAGGCTAGATAAATATAGTTATATTGAAAACATCAAAACATCCAGACAAGATCTTGTGGCAGAATTAGACGATTCAGAAGAAGAGCTGATGCAAGAGGAATAGAGGTGCCTTCTACCAGAAGAGGATCTGTAAGAATCTGTAAGAATAATAGATATTGACAATTCTCTTTTTGGTCATTCTAAAAATTTCTCTGCATATTAGTTTAGAGTTATCATATACCTGTGTTGCCTTGACTCTGTCATCTTTCTCCACATATTCCAGCAGTAAATGAGATGCAAATTTATCCTACAGGTAAAAATAAAAGCAAGGTTTATATCCAAACTCTTTTCAACCCATCACTCTTTCAATTTGGTGGACTAGAACACTTTTACAATCTATCAGAAGCCTGTCTTTCATGTCCATTCCACTGTCAGCGACAGATATAGACTTTGTTGACACAAAGCTTCCATATTAGCAATGCAGAAATAAATGAATTGATGCCTAGATAGTATGCTTACCCAATCAACATTGCCATCCTTGCTAACATCTATCTTGTCAAACAATTCTGCATACTGCAAGAAAATAAAAGCAGTGTAAAAATGTAAACTTTGAACATTTCAGGATTCTGACACTGGTCAATTTCTAACATAAAAAAGAATTTCCAGACATAAAATTGCATTAATGCAATGAAGAGGCAACTATACCCAGCTTGCCCTTTACTTGTTATCAACCTAAAGCAATCCTGACTTGACAACTCATATCAAATCAATTCATACAAAACAAAATTCATGCAGATTTATAGTAGCAGTTTTGTCAAATGGTAAACAGCAAAGAGACATAATGCTAGCTTTAATAATAAGCAGGGACTTGCTGTGTATGATTGCAATACAACTTTTCTTGGGGTTTCATAAAACAATGATGCAATCTTTTGCACACTTATCTAAGAAGTAGCTGTACCTAACGATGGCAGAGGAATATCAGTGCTAATCATCTTTTCCATTAATATGATCGAAAAGTTAATATTTTAATTCTACAGCTGTAGTGTGACTTTGATTAGATCCTCCATAAGTAATCAAATTCCACACAGTACATTCTACCATATTGCTTTGAATAACTATGCCCATAACAAAGGGCAAAACATCAAAGAAATCAAGGATTAATAGTTTGGTTTGGTTTCTTGATGTTTAACATCACCATGACAGTCAGAGTCAAATGTGCCAAGAGGGTGTTAAAAACTAAAGTGCTTGAGTTAGGACAGGGTAGAAAGAAAGGTGGGATAGAGAAAAGCAAGGAGAAAAGGTGAATAAGGGAAAGAAGTTAAGGTAATAAAAGGAAGGTGAGGAAGGTGAGGCAGTGAAAGAAAGGAAGGAAAGGGAGGTTTAGATCAGGTGGAATAAATTGCTGTTGTGGAGAAAGGTGATGAAGTTGGAGGTAGGATTGTTCCTAAAAAGATCAGAAATTGAGATGGAAGGGGAGAGGTGTGATCTGGCATTAAGGTAAATGGGACAGGTTAAGAGGATATGCTTGATCGAGAGATCGGTGTTGCATGTAGGGCAGAGATGAGCAGGGGAACCGAAAGTAGGTGAGAAAAGTGTGGCCAAGGTGGATGTGGGTGATAACAACGTCCTCCTGTGGTTTTGACTGTTCAGGGGGATGTTGGTCCCAACTTTGGGTTTGATGGTGTGAAGTTTGTACCTGGTCTTGAGATTCCAGGAGTCTTGCCAGGTTTTACTAAGGTAACTGCAAGTGGGGAAATGGAGGTCTGAGTGCAGGATAGGAAAAGGAGAGATGTGATTCAACAGAGTGTTGTTGGTGGCTGTGTCAGCTCTCTCATTGCCGGGAATGCCGATGTGGCTGGGGATCAGAAAAAGATAAATTTTTTTCCCTAAAGAGGAAAGAGCATAAAGTTTATTGAGAATTTGTAGGATGAATGGATTGGACCAGGGCATGTTGAGGATGCCAGTGAAAACGGATTTAGAGTTGGAGAGGATGACAAAGCGGGGGCGGAAGGAGAGTTTAACAAAGTTTAAGGCCAGGAGCATGGCCTTTGCTTCAGCAGAGTAGATTAAGGCTCCATCGGGCAGCCTTTAGGAGAGGGTGTGGCTGGGACAGGTGGCGGCAGCTGCAGAGGAGCCTTCCGAGTAGAGCTGTCAGTGAAGAGGAAAGAGAAGTCGTGGAAATGTCTACTGAGTTGGCAGTATTTGGAGCGAAAGAAGGCTAGGTTGTGGAGAGCTTTCATGTAGGAGAAAAGGTGAAGGAAAACCTTGGGGGACTGATAACTCAGATGGGCGTGGGAAGGATAGTGTGCCTGGCAAACGAAAACAAATTTGATGTTGGCTTTGGTGAAGTGAGAGTGCATCTGGATCCCGAAAGGTGCAGGATGCGTTTGTTGAGGTTGAAGAGGTTGGTAAAGGAGGATAAGCAAATGGTTTAATAGTAATACAATTCTAACTAGAACGGTAAATGCCGTCATGGTTCGTATGCCCATGCAAATTGACACCCATATCATATGACCCAGCCAATTATAAAAATAGCATCTCACACTAAGCCCCACATGACATCCCATGTCCCAGATGGCATCCCATGTCCCACATGGCATCCCATGTCCCACATGGCATCCCATCCCACATCCCACATAACATCCCATCCCATCCCGTGTTCCATGTGCATTCCACCATATTCCCACATGGCATCCCATCCTATGTTTGTTTGTTTGATGAGGTCTTAACGGCACCATATGACAACGAAGGTCAAATTGTGCCTGAGAGGTCAGATCATTTTAGAGGTAGTAAGGAAAGAGACCAGGGGGAGAATGAGAGAAATTCAAGAACAAAAGCCAGAAAGCTGTGATCGAGAGAGGAGGTGCATGGGTAAAACAAAAACAAAGAAGAGAGGGGGTGGAAGAGGAGAATTAAATATGGTTGTAGAGGGATACATGCTGAAGGAAGGAGACTATTTTATCTAAAGGATTTTTTTGGAAGAACTCAGCAATTGAGTTGTGGGGAGCGAGGGAAGCTCTGGGAAGGTTGTACAGGGGGCAAGCAAGGAGAACGTGTTGGATTGTGAGGATGCAGTGGCAATTGTTACAGAGGGGTTAGGGGGAACCAATAAGGAGGTGGGAGTGAGTGAGGTGGGTGTGACCAATTCTAAGACGGGTAATATGAACGTTGTCGATACGAGAAAGGTTGTTGATGGTGGATTTGATCGGGATTGTGGGCTGGATAACATGAAGTTTGTTATCAATTTGGAAGTTCCATAAGGTTTGCCAGCGGTCACGAACAAGAGAAGCGATAAGCGGTTTGATGTCAGAGAGGTTTTGGGAAAAGGGAAGGGAGGAGGTTAAGGGCAAGCTTAGCGGCTGTATCAGCCCTGTCATTGCCAGGGATGCCAACATGGCTGGGTATCCAGAAGAAAAGAACACTTTTCCTGCAGAGGGTGGGAGAAAAGAGTTTCCGGAGGAGGAGGTGGCAGGTGAGGTTATCCCATTTAAGATTGAGTAATGAAGTAAGAACAGCCTTTGAGTCAGAGAAAATAGCAAAGTGACTAAGAGGAGAGTACTCAATAAAGTTGAGGGCGAGGAGAATGGCCTTAGCCTCGGCTGAAAAGATGGATGAGTGGTCAGGAAGTCTGCTACTGAGGGTGATGTCTTGGATGATGGCAGCAGCAGCTGTCTTGTTGCCTTCCTTGGAGCCATCAGTATAGATGGAGGTGTAATTTGAGAGTTGGTCTTTGATTTGGTTGTGGAGATTGATGAAGAGGTTAGGGTGAGTTTGAGTTTTGTTATAAGTGGAGAGATCTAGGTGGACAGAAGGAAGGGGGGTGGCCCAAGGCGGAAAAGTGGGCCAGGAGTAGGTGCCGAGAGTGGCGGGGTTGATGCCAAGTTGAAAGAGGTCTGATTTAATGCTTAAGCTGAAGGGAGGCGATAGGGTTTTAGTCCTATCAAAGAGGGAGGAGAAATTGGGGTACCTAATGAGGTTGTAAACAGGGTTCTGGGTGTTGGTGAGGACTCCTATAACCCACATGTCATTCCACCCCATGTCTTAAATGGATCCCAGCCCTTGTCCCAAATGACATCCACCCCATGTCCCACATGACATCTCACATGGCATTCCACCATAAGTCCCACATGGCATTCCACCATATGTCCCACATGGCATCCCACCCAATGACCCATATGGTATCACACCCTATGTCCCACATAGATCCCATCCTACATGTAAGTCCCACATTAATCCAACCATATGCACCACATGACATCCCTTTCTATATCCCACATGACATCTCTCCCTGTGTCCCACATGGCATCTCTCCCAATGTCCCCCATGGCATCCCACCATATGTCCAACATCAGTGGCTTCACACCTGATGTCCCACATGGCATCCCACCTATATCCCACATTGATCCCACCATATGTTCCACATGATATCCCTCCCAATGTCTCAATGACATCCTACTTTATGTCCCACATCCCATGTCCCTGTGGCCTCCTACCCTATGTCCCACATAGCTTCCTACCCTATGTCACACATGGCATTCCAAACTATGTGACACTCTGTCTTACTCGTGGCATCCCACCTCATGTTCCACATGGCATCCCACTTCATGTTCCACATGGCGTCCCACCTCATGTCCCAAATGACATTCCATGTCCCACATGACATTCCATCCCATGGCATTCCATCCAATGTCCCACATGGAATTCCACCATATATCCTTCTGGGCATTCCACCCTGTTCCACATAGCATCTTACCCCAAGTCCCACATGGCATCCCATAGGCTCCATAAGAAGTCTCATCCTAGCTATCACAGTCCCCGATTGAGCATACTACTGTATGTATGAAAGTGTCAGTTCATATAATAACTTATATGCAAATGACTTGAAGAATAAGAAAAAAGGGCAGAGTCAAATAATTATGCTTGATATAGCCCTTGGTGTACATACCACATGATACATATTATATCATATGTCCCGCATGGCCCCCATCCATGTCCCACACGGCATCCCTCCCTATGTCCATATGCAGTCTCATCCTGTCACACTCCCTGACTAAACATACTAATTAAAAAAAGTCTGGTCAGTTCATATATTGAAGTAACTTTATGCAAATGCCCACAAAAATTAAGGTGGAGTATAATAATCATGCCTATACAACCGTTGGTCCCAAATATTTTGTATTTTTTTAAGGATTTTAAATCTCCAGTGCTACGAGAGACACGCTTGAGGATCTCTGAGGAATATTGCAAATTATATCATTTTACAGTTATCTTCTAAGGAAATATCAAATGTTCTGTAGACTTTTTAAAGAAACTAGTCTTCAATCTTGTCTTACGTGCCTCTGAAAAACTTCAACATTTTGTAAGGAAATTCTAACCTTCCATAAGGATATCTGAAGAAACTTTTTCTGATGAACTCTGAAAAAACTTTAACATTTTCTAAGCAATTCTCAAAAAACTTTAACATTTCTGAGGAAATTTCAGGAAAAGCTGTGAACTGCTGGATGGCCGGCCGGACAACCAGAATCGCCATTACATACAGTAGGTTCGCATTATGTTTTGCAAGCTCACCAAAAAGGTCCCTCTTCATGTTTTCTTTTCTTTAAACCTTCAATATAATGCAGGAAGTGCTAATAGCTAAAAAATTAGAATTGATGCTTATATCTACAGTATGTGGTGGTGTGTAGATTGACCCGTATTATAGTATGAAATACTTTTGTGAGAATTGACCTCATAAATGGGTACTAGAAAAACAGCCTACAGGAAGTACAGTAATAGCATCCTAATACTTGTTTAAAATATAAATCCCTGGAAATCCGGCATTGTAAAAAATATCCTCGACAATAAGGCTGCTGTATAGCATAAACACTTACTATAGATTTGCATATTGCATTATATGGTTATAGCTTACTGAGGGTATGTCATTACACACTTACGTAAAATCTTTGAAATACATTATCTCCTAAACAGTATAATTAAGGTACCAGCATGCCTTTTTTTCACTAAGTTGTTTTTTAATAGACCTCTTATCATATATATAATAATGAAAGTTTACAGGAATATTTCTTTTTAACCATCTTTCTTCAAAATATACTTCACCTCTTCCAAAGTTCCTTTGTTGAGGGCTTTCTGCAATGTGTCACAAAATGCCTCTTTTTCCAAACTTAGTTTATCATCATAACCGTCTCCTTGTCCCTACAAGACGGGAGGAAAAAGCAAGGTCAAATATCAGTGCAATGAGTTCTATGCTTGCATCCAGGGACATGAACAAAAACGTTTTACAACCTTGAAAAAACACAACTAACAAAGAAAATGTCTTAAAAGGCACGTAACAGTAAAGACATTAATACTACCTTGCCGTGCTTGTTATACCTGCCAGTAGGGTTGGCATGATATGTCATTACCGCAATATCGTTATATCAAAATTATCCTAACCAACATATCATGATATGCCACTTTCACATTTAAATTTCATATTAAAGCAAAACTTTGGGAAACAGAATTTCAGAAACTTTTCAAAATGAATGAGATTTTAACAGAATATTTGCAGCATATCTGATTATTCTATGATTCCTTTCCTTTAGCTCTTCGGTTTTATGGGATAAATGAGATCTGCATGCTGAAAACCCATGCAGTTTTCCAAAATTATTAATCATAACATTGATATTGCAATAAGGTGATTTAATGCGATATTTTGTCCATGACAATCTATATCTCAGCTACCCATATCTTGACAGCCTATCAATATGTAATCTTCCATTTTGTTATTATGATAAAATAAAATGTGAGTTACACTATGTTTATGCAAAGAAACATAATCAACTTGCTTTAAATATATGTTGGCAAAATGGTAAGGCAATTACAATTGTAAACAACATATTATGTTCTCTATTAACAAAATCTTGTGGCAAAGAGTACCTGCAAATAATATAAAGGTAGAGATCAGTTTATCCTTGTTGATATCTTTTCATATCAACAAAATTTCAAGAAGTCTTCACAAAAATCAAAAGGTTGGAATCTATAGCACTAGAACTAATGTACATGTAGTTACCTCTGCCAACGAAGTTGGATGGAGGTTATGTTTTCACCTGCGTTTGTTTTTTTGTCTGTTTGTCTTCAACATATCTCAAAAACTGATGATTGGGGTTTGATTTAATTTGGTGTGGTTTTGTTACTACTTAAGGAAGAAGTTATTGAAATTTGGGACATATTGGAAAAAGGAAAGGGCAAAAATAGAGGGGTGGGGATGTTTTAGAGTAAATGGTCTGTCATCAACATATCTTATATTAAGCAATGATGATTGGATTTTGATTAAATTTGGTGTGTAATTTTATTATTGAACAAGGAACAGGTGATTAAAATTTGGGACGTATTGTTACAAGCAAAGGGCAGAAATGGAGGGGTGGGGATGTTTATGATGAGGTCTGTCAAGACTTGTTGGAACTTTCAATGGAATGTGGTGAACAATTAATTCATACCATAAAAGAATATCCAAACAATCAATTTTCTATCGTGACTGAAAGTAACACAAAAATGAATGCTTAGCCTGAATAAAACTGAAAACAATGATATGGCCTCAGGCCTTTTAAGAAATCAGTCAGAAGATACATGTAATCCTAAGTGTTCACAATGCAAATGATCAATACAGGTCAAATCTTGGTGGTCCTAGGATTTCTGAGGTAGTTTGTAGTGGATACGGGAATTAAATAAACTCCTGTTTGTTTGATGAGGGCTCAACGGTACCACGACAGCGAGGGTCAAATTGTGCCTGAGAGGTTAGATCATTCCAGAGGTAGAAAGGAAAGAAAACAGGGGGAGATTTAGAGAAACAAAAACAAAAATGTCAGAAAGCTGGGATTGAGAGAGGAGGTGCATGGGTAAAAAAAAAAAAAAAAAAGTAGCGAGCGAAGGGGGTGGGGGTGGGAGAGGAGGACTAAATATGGTTATAGAGGAGAGCATGATTAAGGAAGATGATAATTTTATATGGAGAGTTTTCCTGGAAGAACTCGGCTATTGAGGTGTGGGGAGCGAGGGAAGCTTTCGGAAGGTTGTACAGGGGGCAAGCAAGGAGAATGTGATGGACTGTGAGGGTGTAATGGCAAATGTTGCAAAGGGGTTGGGGGAGCCAATAAGGAGGTGGGAGTGAGTGAGGTGGGTGTGACCTATTCTAAGACGGATGTGAACGTTGTCGACACGGGGAGGTTGTGGATGGTGGCTTTGATCGGAATGGTGGGCTGGATGATCTGGAGTTAATCAATTTGAAAGTCCCATGAGGTTTGCCAGCAATCACAAACAAGGGAAGCAATAAGCAGTTTGATGACGGAAAGGGTTTTGGGAAATGGGGTAAGGGGAGGTTGAGGGCAAGCTTAGCGGCTGCATCAGCCCTGTTATTGCCAAGGATGCCAACATGGCTGGGTATCCAGAAGAAAATAATACTTTTCCTGCAGAGGGTGGGCAAAAGGAGTTTACGGAGGAGGAGGTGGGATTATCCCGTTTAAGATTGAGTAAAGGACAGCCTTGGAGTCGGAGAAGATGGCAAAGTGGCTCAGCGGAGAGTACTCAATAAAGTTGAGGGCAAGGAGGACGGCCTTGGCCTCGGCCGAGAAGATGGACGAGTAGTCAGGAAGGCTGCTACTGAGGGTGATGTCTTGGATGACGGCAGCAGCAGCTGTCTTGTCGCCTTCCTTTGAGCCATCAGTATAGATGGAGGTGTAGTTTGATAGTTGGTCTTTGATTTGGTTGTGGAGGTTGATGAAGAGATTATGGTGGGTTTTGTGATGAGTGGAGAAGCGCAGATGGCAAGACGGGAGGGGGTAGCCCAGGAAGGAAAAGTGGGCCAGGAGAAGGTGCCAAAAGTGACGGGGTTGATGCTGAGATGGAGGTCTGATTTGATGCGTAAGCTGAAGAGAGGGGATAGGGTTTTAGTCCTAACCAAGAGGGTGGAGAAATTGGGGTACCTAATGAGGTTGTAAACAGGGTTCTGGGTATTGGTGAGGACTCTAAAAGCATAGGAGAGGCTAAGCTTTCTACACCTTAGCAAAAATGGGGATTCGTTGGCTTCAACATGAAGGCCGGTGATTGGGGAGGTCCTGTAGGCACCCAGACAAAGCCTGGGGGCTTCATTTTGTATGATGTTGATGTGGTTGAGGTAAGAGTTGTGAGCAACACAGCAGACAATATTGCCATAGTCAAGCTTGGCACTAATGGTGAGCCTGAAGATTTGAAGGAGAGCATCCCAAGTGGAATTGGATAGGGGGCAAAGAATGTTGAAGGAGCTGTTGCATTTCTGTTTCAGGTTGGTGATGTGTTGCTTGTAGGAGAGCTTGGGGTCTAGAATTAAACCCAGGAACTTATTGTGTTCAACTTTAGGGATGCGATTGCCATTGAGCACAAGGTTCGGGTTGGGGTGGAGGTTGTTAAAATGACATAAGTGTATGCAGACTGTCGTCTTTGGAGAATTTAAAACCGTTATTGTTGCACCAGTCTTGGAGCCGGTTGAAGGCTGAGTTGGAGCCTATTTTCGACAAGAGGAAAGCTAGTGGAGGAGTAGAAGATGGTGAAGTCATCCACGTACAGGGCACGTTTAATGTTGGGGCCAAGGTTGTCCACGATGTCGCTAATGCTCAGGTTGAAGGGAGTGGGGGAGAGGATGCTGCCTTGGGGGATGCCCTCTTCTTGGGGGTAGGGGTTGGAGAGGGTGTGGCCAATACGAACTTGGAACTGCGTGGGTCAGAGGAAGTTTTGATTAAAGATGGGGAGGTGGCCTCTGAGGCCAATGGTGTAAAGTTTGCGGATAATGCCGTATTTCCAAGTAGTGTCGAGAGCTTTCTCGAGGTCGAAAAAGATGGCAATGAGGTGTTCCTTTTTTGCAAAGGGTTCCCGGATAGCAGTGTTGAGTGTAATTACATGTAACTGGTCCAGGGTATTGCGACGTTTTCGGAAGTCGCTTTGGTTAAGGGGAGAGGATTTTGTTGGGTCTTAAGACACCAGTTTAGTCTCTGGTTGATGATCCTTTCCATAATTTTACAGAGACAGCAGGTGAGGGCGATGGGGCGGTAGCTGGAGGGGTTGGTACTGTCCTTTCCCAGTTTGGGGATAGAGGTAATAATAGCTGTCCTCCAGATATGGGGAAAGGAGTGTGAGGACCAAATGTAGTGGAGGATGGTAAGTAGGGTAGTGGAGGCCTTGTTAGGGGAGGTGTTTCAGGAACATTATCTGGACCCTTGGAGGTGCAGCCAGCATTGTGGATGGCTTGGTTTAATTCAGAAAGGGTGAGAGGGGTGTTGTAGCTCTCGGTATTGTCGGAGGGAAAGGTGATACTCCAGGCTTCATCGCAAGCTTTTTAAATTTTTAAAGCATTGAGGTAATAGGCCGAGGATGAGATGTTGCTAAAAGAAGTGGCGAGGTGGTTAACGATGTCCTTTTTCGCGATGAGAAGATTACCATTCCAGGAGAGATTTGAGACTTGCCCACCCTGCCGTAGAAGCTGTTAACCATTCTCCAAATCTTCTTAGTGGGAGTGTTAGTGGTGAGAGAAGAGATGAAGTTGTTCCAAGTGTTGGTTTTACTGTCCTTGATAGTGCGCTTGGCTTGGCATGGATGATGCGAAAGAGGATGAGGTTGTGGGTGGTCGGGTTAGTTTTAAAGTTCCCGAGGGCCCTTTTCCTGTTCTTGATGGCGGTTTTGCAGTCATCAGTGAACCAGGGGATGGAGTGGTGGTTAGGGGGTTTGGAGGTTTTGGGAATGGAGCAGGTGGCGATGTTGATAAGGATGTTACTGAAGTTTGACATGGGATCCTCACACTTGAGGAGATAGGGGAGAGGTGCGAGTTGCAGAGGGTTTCGAAAAGGGGCCAGTCGGCCTTCTCGAGGTTCCAATTGATGTGGTCTGTAAAGGTTTGAAGGTTGGAGTGAATAAGAAGATGGTAATGGTCACTACCACAGAAATCAGCAGTGACCTTCCAGCTAAAATCAAGGAGGTTGGGGGAACAAATAGATCAATAAACTCTTTAAAACTATTCTAGGCATATTTGAATTGCAACAGAGCAGAGGTATGCACTCTACATAGTGCTAATTTTGTAGTTTTGACTTTGTATTTCAGATTTAGGGCATTTCACATGATCAATTGATCTTAATCTACTGAAGTTTGCACTAACATTGGATACAGTGTCTCTTGCTGCCTAAGTTTAAGACAAATCTAGCTCATGTAGATTATGATAATGATTTTATTTTGCAATAACAAAGAATACAAAAACTGCATCATCCATACCATAAATATATTTTTGAGTATCTCCAAATCGTTTATACTTAGTCTGCTCTCAAGCTTCAACCCAAATAGGTCAATGTCTGCATCATCTGCCATGATGAATTCAAATTGGCAAAAGAAACTTCACTTATCTTCATCCTCTGCTACAGTAATAAGAAATTGAAGTTGAATCTGAAAAACAATAATAAGTAAAGACTTTCACATGAATTTAGTTCAACTTGACTACATTCTCTTCTTATCATCTTGGTTGTATTTAGTAAATTTATCAAAACTTGTTTTCTTTATTTTTTCATTCCCTTTTTTAAGGTTCAAACTAATTTTCAAACTGCAATGCATTTGCCCGCATGTTATATCATTCATTTTCAAATTCCTACACCAAGAACCCAGGAATGTCCAGGACTCACTGCCATAGAGTAGGGTGCTAAGTACACAGGCTCTGCAGACTGAAATTTTCATATTTGAGGTGAGCTTATTGTTATCCCAGACTCTCTTGGTCTTGCCATGGCAGCCTTCCCTATCCTCTTGTGGAGTTCTGAATTAAGTGAGAGGTTGTTGGAGATGGTGAAACCACGGTCAACGTATTCCTCAGTGATCTCCATCGCTGACGCACTAGTTTTCTTCTGGGCGATGATGAGGCCAAACTCTTTGCAAGCAAATGCGAGGTGGTTGATGTTGCTTTTTAGCCCTGCCTCCGAGTGGGAAACCAAAGAAGTGTCATCAGTGACAAGCATCTCACGTTGACAGACATGCCAAACTTTAGTCTTCGTCCTGTGACAATATCGTAATAATCTAATGTACGGCACATGTATGTCAAAAAGGTAATATCACTTGTTTTAGTCTTGCCTGCTGAGTTTAGTGTGTAACTAGCATGTTGCTTCATAAGGAAAAATCATATCTGTAAAATTGTTTCTAATGGAATAAGGTTTGATTTCCATGTTTTCAGTGAGGATAATTTTCACCAAGGAAAACAATGTTTTATCTAATAATAATTGGTGAAAAACCTGGGAGAAAATACCTCTAAAGGCTGAAGCCTAATTTGTTATGTTAACATCAATCAACAACCACATATTCGGTCAACAACGTCAAGCTGGCAATGCCAGTTTCTTAATTTCAATAGTATGTGGATAAATACCAGTTGGGTTTTCACCCTGCTCTTTATGAAAAGTTATCAGAGAACCAGGTAGGGGGTGAAAAACCTTACCGTTTAACACCCTCAGCTGATAAGCGCCAACCTGCCACCAGCAGTAAGCACAAATTTTCATTCCTGAATCACTTGGAGATCCAAATCCTACAGATTTGGACATGAACGTATGCCTATTGAAAGAGATGTATCACACACTGAAGTAAAAGTTAACAGGCTACACAACACATGTCCCAAAAGTTGCATTACAAATTTAGTGTAATCTAATTTGGGATATGAAACTTTCATATTTTCATCTAAAAATTCAAAAATACATACTTCGATTCTTTCTTTAGTAAACCATTGAAGAAAATTTATAATAGGCCATTTCGAAAACAGTTTTTACTCTTCAGAAATAAAGTTTTTTAAGAAAAATATATCTGCGTATTAGCAAAATGGCATACGCCTGTTTCTTTCTAAGATCACAATTTGTAACCACAAACCGAAATGCCAGTGCGTGAATGCTCATGATAAGCTTTCGTACCCTCCCATGTATACCCGTGTGAAACGAGTACACAAATTTACATGAATACCCATTTTGTTTGTTTGTTTGTTTGTTTGATGAGGTCTTAGCGGCACCACGACAACGAGGGTCAAATTGTGCCTGAGAGGTCAGATCATTTTAGAGGTAGGAAGGAAAGAAACCAGGAGGAGAATGAGAGAAATTCAAGAACAAAAGCCAAAAAGCTGTGATCGAGAGAGGAGGTGCATGGGTAAAACAAAAATAAAGTAGAGAGGGGGTGGAAGAGGAGAATTAAAAATGGTTGTAGAGGGATGTATAATGAAGGAAGGAGATTATTTTATCCGAGGATTTTTCTGGAAGAACTCCCATTTTGTCATTTTGTACACGTTGGACAAGTACGTAGTGGTGCACAGAGAACAATTTTCAGACAACTTTTTGAGCAAAAAAATAATATTTCGTGATGGCTTTAGGATTTTTAAGCTTATTTAGGTAAGGTATTGTAGGTAAGGTATTGTATAACAATATTTTGAACAGTATTAGGCTACATTTTTTAATCTTTTTGTAAAGGAAATCTTTATCATTTTGAGAAAAGTAAATCAAAATAATTTGTTGAAGTGGCCATTTAGGTATGCAGCCAAGATAACAAGCTCCAGATTCCTCGAGCAAAGTTTATAAAAATGATATCCTTCAGTTTTATCAATATATCGTTGAGATTTGCTTTCGTTCTTAATTGACACCATCCACAGCTACAGATTTTAAGCAAAATTTTAATTTCCTTCCTCACCCCCACCCCCTCCCTTTGCCTGCTTCAAAAAAAAAAAAGTGCATTATTTTGATTTAATTTCATAATAAAGTACAGGCCAGATTGGCGAGTCCTTTGCATATTGATCAAATGAAATAATAACAGATGGAGACAATGTTCGTAGTCCTTTGCATTTTTGAAATTAGTAAATGAAGTCTCAGTCCACAACTCAAACTAAATTCAGAACTGCCAGCATCATAATACATCCCCAGTTACTTTTCCCCACAAAGTACTGTACATGTACATAAGCCCAAACATAATTTAATAAGAGTTTGTGATTAATATTTCACAAAAAAACTAGTTCAAAGAGCCTCGTTACGCAGTTTTAAGTTCCCTATCTGGCTATAGCTATACACACACACTTATTGCGGTAAAGTGCTAAAGACAGGCATGCCCTATGTTTAATTGCTTTAACGTGCATACTGTACTTTGTTTACAAATGACGTAAAATTGTCAAGTGACACAATCTTTCACAACAGAATTCTAGGTTGTGCGCTAAGTCTTAATTTGACCAAGAATAGGCTAAATGACTGCGATACTTAACGATAATTTAAAATGATAAGGCTACCTTGAGTTTAGAACAATTTATCCCCATGGCAATATTGTTTCAATCCAAAAGTAGTCCTTACAAAATGCTAAAAATGCAATGCAGAGCTTGGAATCCAGCCACAGGGCCCTTATGTGGGCCCCTGGACCGCATGCTATTTGCGTTCATGCTTCACGTGAAAATAGTCAGCCATAACTTCAATCTTTTGCCACCACTGCTAAGTTAATATTAAAGAATAGAAATGTGTGGATATAAAGGTGAACAGGAAAAATAGTAGGTAGTCAGAGTCTCTGAGAATCCTTCGACAGTTGGTTGGGCATCCATTTTCATTCAATTTATGTGTTTTTTGACATTTTGCATGTTTAAGCACAAAAATTAAATGAAAACTTGAATGGATGCCCAACCAATTGTCAGAGGAATCTCGGCCTAACATTACTTAATACTGTAACTAGGCCTACCCTGCCATTGGCCACTTTTCCCAAAGGTTGGATAGGAAGGTGGGATGCAGATGTCAAACCTCTAGGCTTGATATCAGTGTATCTTTCTGTATATCTGTAAGTCATTTGAAAATTCATGGGTTATGCCCCAAATCGTTATTGGACTCAAACCTGGCATTTCCTGAATCTAAAGTTACCGATCTCCATTTTAAGAATAACAGCTTTCTGTTGATGTACCATAGCTACCCGCACTAGGCCAACTACCCGAGATTCTTTCTTGCTTGTCAAAAAAAGCATTTGATCGTGTATGTCTAGCAATTATTAGTGCATTGTAAATAGGTTAGCCTAACCACAGGTGTTCCCAACGTTATGGCAACCTATATGCTTACACTATTTATATCTTTATATATATATATATATATAGTGTAAGCATATAGGTTGTCATAACGTTAGGAACACCTGTGAGCCTAACTGTGTAAATAGTGCATCCGAAGTCGTGTTAATCTCGCCATATAGAATATTTTCGCGTAACTAGGTAGAACCTAATGTAAACTATTCTACATTAGCCAGGTAGCAAAACACAGCTTGATTTAAACACATTTTATTGCACAAAAAAAAACCCACAATGCTACTACTGTACCTTCCAGTTATCTGTTTAATTCCGTTCCAAGTCTAGAATAGCAGCAACCGCAACGTGTGGTTGTGATATTTCAGTCAAGTTCATCAACCCCAAAGTGTTGCGTGCAGGATAGAAAGTAGTATCATGGAAAAGTGGGAAAAATGCCCATAATGCCGTAAATAAGTTTGAATTTCTTAAAAACAATTCAATAACAAAAGAGTGAAACCTTAAAAAACCTCGCCTAACAGTCGAAATAACTTCTTTGTTGCAGAAAATCTTACTTTCAGTTCTTTTTAAAAGAAAAAAAAAGAAGTGAATATGATGTGCTATTAAGTCAAGGTACCATTTGCGTTTAAGGAGAATCATGGAAAAAGGGGAAAAAACAAGGACACCTTTTACAAGAACACCCTTTAAAAATGGGCTGTCGTGGCATTATTTTTTTGTAATGATAGTAATAAAGAAAGCAGTGACGTGTCTAAGGGGGCTATTGGGGGTTTAGCCTCCCCTTCACCTCCCAAAATTATGTGGAAGTCACAAATATTTCACTGAAATATAAAATGAACCATGTGTGGCATTTTTTGCAATCGTATCGACTGAGCTATCGTTAATTTTGGACCAAATCTTTTACAGTTTGCACCAAAATAGGCCTTTATCTTTTTGCCCATTGCTACTTAGGAAAAATCAGGGAAAATTTTCAAAAATTCTCCTTGAATCTACAGATATTTTTCTTCATTTTCAGGAAATGTTCTTTATTTTCAGAAAATTTTCTTCAATTTTTGCAAAATTTTCATAAATTTTAAGAAAATCTCCGTCGATTTTGGGGAAATCTCCTTCATTTTTTGTAAAATTTCCTGCATGTTCATGAAATCTTTAATTTCCGGAGATTTTTCGTCAATTTCCAGGACAATTCTTCACTTTCAAGAAAAGCCTGCCATTTTCAAGAAAATTTCAATTTTATGTTAAAAATTTCACAATTTGTCGTTAAAATAATGCATGCATGCAACCGGGAAATCCTTTTCGGGGATGCCTCTAACTCATACGCGCCTCTGTCAGTGTGTCCTCTCTAATGTAAAACCGGCCCTCGGTCAGTTTCCTCAAAAATGAAAATCAAAGAAAGATAACAAGGTGATGTAGATAGTAATTAATCTATCATAGAATAGAATAGATACAATAAATGAAGACGTCATAAATAATAGATTTGCACCTGCTAAAAACAAGAAGAAAGAACACATGCTTCCATATACTATGTAAAAGCAATAACAATCATCGCCATTGATAATGATAACCTAATCCCAAATGTAATAATCAATACAAGAAATAATCATGACTGAATTTTCTATATTCACTATGCTAAAACAAATGTAAATACTACTTCTTTCCTTAACTGTTTAAACACTAAAAGATTAAAATGCTTTACCGCCAGACCACCAGACATTGATATACTACCAAGTCTAAATTGTTTCAAAGCTAAACTTAGCCTACTAAACTTGTTAACTTTTTTTTCCTCATACTTGTTACGCTCTGTTGTCGTTCATGTCCAGATGGATTTTTGCCGACTTAACCTGTAGATTTGCAAAGCACCATTGAATGTTTATACAGTATTGTACGCTAAGTTTCTATTACCTTTACCTTAACCTTTTTCAGATTCAGGTTGCAAGATTACTTCAGCAAATGGAAAGTGGCGTACGTACCCACGCTAACAATTTCTTAACTAAGCTGTTGAAGTTTCCGGAAACTAGTTTTGTTCATTTCAAATTTCAAATAATATCATTTTTCTTCACTATCTCTTTGTGACTCTTCAAAAATATTTTGGTGTAATAAATATGTTCTATTATGTTTCTGAAACAGTCAAAATATCTACACAATACCATTCTTCATATCACGTTTTGATGGAGGTGGCTATCAAAATATTGGATTGGTACCGAAAATTTTCGTCTGCATTCCTCAACGTTGCCAATTTACATGATTTTTGCGAATAAAAACAACGCCATAAATGTTTGAATTAGCGTTGCCGAAATTTATTGTAGCGTTGTAACCATTAAAATACAGTCTTCAATAAATGTCACTTAATTTGAAGTCCATATTCTCTTCATTAAATGAAATTTAAAAAATAATTCTCAATTAAAAGATGGCGGATTTTGAGCATGGAGTTTTACATGGAGTTTTCCTGTCGCGAACTGAGGACCACGGCCGAAAAAAGAGCTATCGTGGCATTTATTTTTTGTATGGAATGTAATAAAGAAATTAAAAGAAGAACAGAGTGATGTAGGTTTTGATTTATCTATTAAAAATTAGAATAGATAATAAATAAAATCGATTTGCAAACTTGTTTCTCCTGAAATAAATTCTACCTATGCACACCGAATGTGAAAATTTGCAATATTATACAGTGTGTACGCCTGTGTGACGGTGAGCTGATGGAAAATGGCGTATCCACGCTAACAATTTCTTGACTGAGCTCTTGAAGTTTCAGAACCGCATGCGGTGAGACTAGCCTGGTTCATTTCGAATAATAGTATTCTCCTTCACTATCGCTTTTGTGATTCTTCCAAAATATTTTGGTGTAATAAATATTTTCTATTATGTTTCTGAAACAGTAAAAATGTCTAGATAATACCATCCATATCACGTTTTAGACCTGGCTATTAAATATCGAATTGGCACCGGAAATTTTCATCTACATTCCTCAACGTTGCCAATTTACCATATTTTTGCAAGTAAAAACAACGCCGTACATTTCTTCATTAGCCTTGATGAAATTGAGCGTTGTATACAACTATTAAAATACAACCTTCAATAAATAAGACTTAATCTTAAGTCCATATTCTCTTCATTAAATAAAATATTAAATATAATTCTCAATTTAAAAGATGGGTGATTTTCGTCATGTAGTCAGCAATACTATCGCCCCTTAAGGGCCACGACATAAAATATAATAAGCACCCAGAATTTCAATATTTGTTGCCCTTTTAAAGTTTTATACGAAAAACGAACCCCCTTTAAAATTCGTGAACACTCCTTTGTTGAGAAAGTGCCCTTTGGAATTTCAAGATTTTTTCCATACAATACAAAAACGAAACCCTTTCAAATTCCTGGCTACAGGCCTCATAAGCAAGGAAGTTCTTGAACTTCCTTGTTTGAACGACAGAATAAAGGCTCAATTGCAAATACATTTTTTTTCAATTCCATTGCCATTTACATACGATTTGGGTTTTATAACACAAGAACAACAAATATAATTTTACTCCAGATAGTGTCCATATTTAAACCTATACAAGAACATTATAATTATATTACGAGAATGTAATGTTTTGACGCATTTAACACGCCAGTCTAAGATGTTCGCAGTTCTTATACAGCGCAAAATCATTAACGCATATATGCTATACTTCGCAACAACTACAATCAGATAATGGGGTTCTTTGTTTCAGCTCACTGGCTAGAAAAATATTCATTCTAGCACGTTTTGCTTACCTGTTTCTATAATGGTAGTGCCCGACAAATATTGTAAATGGGACTTTGAATGGATTTTCTGTATATTTTTAAAGACCAGTTATCGTGCAATACGAATGGTAAAATAAGATTTTCATTTGTGTGTTTTGATTGGTCGAATGCCACATAAATCAGGCTACACCTACACAGATGAGAAAATCAGTAATCGTCTTGGATCAAATTACTGTGTGCTGGAATAAAATGTACGCCGCCAAAATAAAATCACGACAAATGGCCTTTAACGTTTTTACTACCTCTCGATTCCTACATTCAAAAAATATTAACGCAGTGTTAGGTTTTACATTTTTCAAAATATATTAAAACCATTAGTTTAATTTTTTCAAGTGAGCGTATAAAAGATGGCAGATTTCCGGCATGTACTTTACAATACTGCCGTCCTGAGGGCCACGAGAGAAAAATAATTCGCGTGCCGCAAATAAGTCTATCTTCAATAGTTTTGTTTCCAATAAACGATTAAAAAAATATATATTTAAAAAAAAACCTTCCCTAACTGTCACGTCAAAGTAACTTGTTTTTTTTCCAGTAAATCATACTTTCAGTTGTTTTTGAATGAAGAAAGGTGAATATGAATTTGTTTCAATGTGTACGGAATTTTGGCTCAGGCGGATTCTCCTGTTCTTAATGAAGCTTGGCACAAACTCCAAATATTGGCGAATTGTCCGGAGCATATGGCTTTATTTTGTATGTGTTGGAGCGGTTTTGACCATTGATGTGCATTTATCCGAACGTATCCATCGATTTGACTCGAGTTTAGAGGTTTTATTAACGCTGCTATGGGCTGCGGTGGAAGCATTGTCCTCCTGTTCCTTGCGATGTCTTATTTCGAGATTTTAGAATACAACTGTACAATTAGCAATACAAAATCACAACTAATTATAAGGATTTCATATTAATTTGATGAAACATAATTGTAACATTATACCTGTATGTAATATTCCTTATTTTTTGTACCGAATTATAATCAATCATCTAAACAAACGATAGGCCCTAATTGGTATTACAATAAATTTATGAAATAATAATTTACCAAAATGTAAATCAATAGCAACTGTTTAGATAAAGAGAACATATGTAATTCAGTCTTGCAACGTGGCATAAAAGTTTTCATCTTTTTTATTTAGCAGAAAACAAACTCTTGATTTTCATTGATCTATTCCAGACCGTCGATCTTTTCCAAGGATATTCCGAAAACGAAGGAGTAAGTTAAAGCTTGGTAGAAAACATAATAGATCGACGGGTTGTTTCCGTATTCTTCAAGTTGAAAGATTGCTGATGTGGATGTGTGAATTTTTATAGTTTATGGCAATCTTGACAGGTAGAAGGACACTTACTTAAGATAACTGGAGTTAAGATGCATGCCAGGTACTTACTACGATTCAAGGAATATTTAGGTCACCAAAGTAGGTGCCTTGTGCTGATGCTTATTCTATGCTGCTAATTGTTATATTGCACATTGTGATTTATATTTTACCTTTAAGTGAGTTTACAGGTTTGGAAAAGTGGTAATTCAAGTAATTTTATCATATGCAACACAAAAATGTTTTGGCAAATACAGTAGCATAACAGTAAATCAGACAGAACATGCATGTTGGACTAGCTGTGCATGATAGCGTGATTGCTTTGTTCAAAACTAATCAGTACGATTATGAATTTCTAAACTGCATTCTCCCCTTTAGGATAAAAAGAGTAATGTATTACCAGATAGTATGACAAATAAGAATTTAGAATGCACGGATTGTAAAAATTTCATTTTGCTATTGAGACGAGTAAACTTGTCGAGGAGTTTCAACAATGCTGGCACTACATCTTGTTAGATACTTCCTATATAGTATATTTCTTGCTTATTTCGTCTTGTGGATGATTGCAGCCTAGAGTAGTAATTACGTTTTGAATTGAATTGAACATTGTGTAGAACGTACCAACAGTATGGAAACAATAATTTTGAGCTATCTAACAATTGTGTTAACGCCAAGGTGCTCCTTCTCAAGATTATGGTACAAATATCAAACTGGTCTTGCATTTTGATCCCATACACAAACTAGATTCATATTGTTTTCCATCTATACTTAAAGAGCGTCAAATACTGTTTTTAAAAGGGGGAGGGCCTTGCAGGCGCGTAGCCAGGATTGTTTTAACGGGGGGGCTTAGACCATCAGCCCTTGGTGAAGTTTGCCCTATTGTAACTGCACTACATACGCACCACTATGGGTTGGCGTGTAACGTATATGGAGGAAATTTTTGGAAAATGCCCCCTAGACTTGCAGGAACTGCCCCCCAAAATGGGAGAAAGTGACAATATTTTCTTCAATTTTAGTCAGTTTTCCCTGATGAAGGTTCCTTTACCCTCTCCAATGGCGAAATGATCGATTTAAGTCCCCTTGTTCTAGCATTTTTCCTTAGAAATAAAAAACAAAACTCAATAACAAAGGAAGTGACTTGTACACCGGTTTATGTCTCTCAAAATTAGTGGATGGTAAGCATGGTATGCTAAAAATAAAAGTTTGCAATAACAATTTTCAATGAACAAAGAATAACATAACATGCCAAATTATGCCCTCAAAGGGAATACAATTGTTACCCACAGCGCCCTCTGTTTATTCTACAAGTCAAATTAAACACGTACAAAATGACCATAAAGAGAAAAAACATTGTTTTGTAAGAAATTTGAAAAGTAATTGGTATCTAAAGCCTATTGTTAGAACACATTGCGTGGTAACCTGTATGGTTCTTTGTACCATTCAAATCATTTTTGTTTCTTTTAAATGAGCCCATTGTCAGCCATGGGGGAATCGTAAAGGTACTAAAATATTGTTTTTAAAATGGGATCTGGATATCCCATATCGCCTATGCATTCTCTATGTGATTTACTGAATGCACTTGACCACAGAGTGAGGACAGTGTACATGGACTGATGGACGGGACAAGTAAATACATAGAAAATACGTCCAAATTAGCATTGTGATTGTTTTGTGAGAAATCACAATTATTAAAGCCAATTAACAGAAAATCCTTTCTATAAAACATCAGGGTCGTTTTAACTAGGCCTACTAAGTGTGGGCCGCAACCCCACCCCCCTCCCCAGCGGCCCCACTTAAGTATTTTGACCCCTTAGTAAAGGTCCTTTTTATTACTATTACAAAGGCACCAAATTACTGTTTCTCCATAATCAGATTTTGGTCATTGTAAAGTTGTTCCCCTCCTCCCCTCCCGCTCAACATATTTTTGAGCCGATAACTTTTTGTTGCTTTTCTAAAAATTCTACATGAAAGAGATGGAAACTGGAAAGATGCCTTTTGATAAATGGCCCCCACTTCAGATTTCTAAAAAGGCCCTGAATAAATGCGTTCTTTATACAGAATATTCTTCCTGAGCGTGCGCCGGGTGTGCCCCCCTCTGGATCCGCGCCTGCAGGCCGTCAATAACTACTGGCTCTGGCCTCAAATTTTTGTAAGCGTCCGACGCCCCTGAGGAACCAAATTTCACCCACATTGGGAAGGGGTAAGGAAAATACAAAAGATTGCATTGAAAATGCATGCTTTATCGTTGTAATACGAATTATTATTGTCGGCGAGTCTTGAGTTGTCACTTAATGTACTCCCCGCACAATACACATCCGTTAATGTGATTGGTAGGCACAGTGAATGTGATTGGACACTTTCATTGAAGTTCTTCGAGCGTGCAGAAAGTTCACCAGTTTTGCACGTTATTGCATCTCTTAAGAGCGCATTTCTCTCATGAATAAGACATAAGTTCATATAATGATTAAAAATCTTACCTTCCTGTTGATTCCGATTGTGTAATTTGAAATTATTTTTTGCTGCAGAGCGTAGTAGTGGTCCACTCATAGAGCACAGCATACGTTAGTAGGATATACGCGACGACTACACCAAAAGCCTACTGTCAGTCTGTATCACGTCATACATGTTCGTGAAGAAACGTATGCGTAATGGGTTTCGATGTTGAAAGTTTTTTTATGTCCAGTCTCTATATAGTTCATTACTAGTGTTTAGATTAGATCTCGAGTGTTACTTGGGAAGAAGATTCCTTCTTTTAAAGGTATTTCCGTAGTGAGCGAAAACCTTTTTTTTTTTTTTTTTTTTTTTGCAAAGGGAGGGGGCCTAGGCCCCAGGCCCCCTCTGGCTACGCGCTTGGGGCCTTGTCTCTAATAAAGCTCCGCTAGAAAGATAACTATTTTCTTCAAAGAAACCATAGCCTACTAAATGATTTTCTTATTGTTCTTTAATAACTTTAAATCCTCACAATGTTTTACTGCTAATGTAGCTGTAGGCTTCGTGTTTGATAATGTATACAAATCCTTGGTTTCTGATTTTGTTATATCACCCGTCGGATTTCATTTCGACTGTGTTCATATTACGCCTATTGTATATGACGTCATCAAAAGACATCCGATGCATACATTACTTAATGAGATGTGGCACTCATTGTATGATACCTACAATACCGTGTGTAAAAACGTGCCCGGAAATTATAGTTTACCAATGTAATCATATTTGAAATGCACACTTTACAAACACCCGCACAATGACAATATTTAGTCAGCTTTCATTTGACCTTTATGATCTAGGTCAAAATCAATGAAATTTCGCGTATCGAGCTTAGGATCGTAAAATAGCATAGGTGTTCAACAGTTTAACTCGTCAAAAAATAGCGAAGATTTCCACCATTTTCTAGATGAAGACCGTGTCTTTCTCGTAGACTTTTCCTGGAATACCTAAACTATATTGAATGTTATGATATATCACAATATGAAAATCTATGGGATTATTCAATTAACGTTAATGATCATTTGTAAATCAGCCAGGAGTTTTATGTTAATATTTCCATAATGACATATAGTGTTCAACAGTGACTGAAAGTATATTCAACATTGGTTTAGTGCTTGCAATATAAAGAAGAAAATGGCTGCCAGGTTTTATCAGAAATTGACGCCGAGTTGCTTCAATGTGCATTGTGTCTGGAACAACTTGAAGATCCTCGCGGATTACCTTGTTTCCATAGGTTCTGTCTAAAGTGTCTGTCGCAGTTGGTTGAAGTAAGTGACGGGAAATTACATTGTCCGTTGTGCAGAAAAGAGGTTGATATTCCACCTGAGGGAGCCGAGGGGTTTCATAGTGATTTCATAACATTATCTCTCCTTGACAAAATTGGACAACAGAACAAAGCAGATGAAAAGGAGAAGGCACGGCCAGATGAAAGTCTTAATTCCTTATTGAATTCAGATGCATTAATAAAGTTAAAAGAACACAAAAGATTATAAATGCCGAACCCATCCTGACCAGTTGCTGCACATATGTTGCTTAACATGCGATGTACAGTTGCTTTGTGTTGACTGCGTTAAACCAAAACATCAGAATCACAGATTGGAAGATGCAAAGAAAGTCGCACAACGAGAACGAGACCATCTGAAAAGGAAGCAGCATGCTTTTTTAAAATTGAAAACCACGTGGAACACTAATCAAGACCAGCTTGGAAACGAAAAACAGAATTTTGTTGACAAACTGGCTGACATCGAAAATCGCATTGGATTGACAACAGATGCTAAAAGCGTTCAGCTTAAGAAAGAATGCGAAGAAAGAAAAGAGAAAATGGAGAAATTCGCCTATGAGAAGATTAAGAAATTAGGGGAAAGAATAAAACATTTAAAAATTGACCTCAAGGAAGGCAAGCAGAAAGCAGAAGAAAAAGCAAAACAACAAATGGAGCAGCTCGAAGAGTCAAGGAATAAAGCATTTAAAAACCTTGAAAATGTATCGAATGTTTTTTTGAATCATATCAAGAAAGCGAAAAGGATGTATGCGATGTGCTTGACAAAATCAAAGAAAGCGAATCCAAAATTTCAGATGCAGGGGAAGTTAAGACAGATTGGGATGCAATCAGTACCATTCCTACGCTCTGTAATGTGTATGACATGGTTCTCCAAAGTGTAAATCGTGATGTACCAAAGCAAAACGAAACACGAAACATTGTATTGGAATTCATACCGTCAGCATCTAACACCGACGTAGGTGTTGTTCCAGGTGAGATTTCTCGTAAATAATAACATCATTGTCAGTCTCCGATTGTTCTTATATTCACCTGACCTAAAGGCATGATGTACGCTTACCAAAAAGAACCAGATGAATCTGAAAAATGTAGATGGGTCTCACGTGAGATAGACGTTATTAGTAGAGTCCTTTTTCACCCATTGAGACTCATATTTCATAAGTATAATCAATTGCTTTTCTTTGATCCCTGACTCGTTTCTTTGGTTATCATATACAGTGAGTTATAATGCAAAGCATGTACAGGGAGCTATATGACTGAGCCGACATAGCTACATATCCGCGTATACATATGAAACACATACAATATTGGAACACATACAATATGTACGAATCTAGAACAAGCGCATATGGCAAATTCTGTACCAAGTTAAATGATAATAAAGAATACGTTGGTGATATTTATGTTTTAAGTAATTTCTTTGAATTTCAAATAAAGTTGATAACAAAGATCAACCTGGCAAACTTTGAGATTCACAAAAGTTAGTAACCTTGAGAATTAAAACAACATATCTGAATAAATTATCATATTTCAATTTTCTGGTTTGCTCATTTCATATAATGTTTCTTCAAAGTTTCACCTATTCCTGACGTTTCCCCAGGTTTCCCCAGCAAACCTACAAAGCCCATCGCTGCTTCATCTTATGAAGATACCATAACTTTATCGTGGACCCTACCCGCTGAAGATAGTGGCAGCACTGTTGAAGGTTATCTTATCGAGCTTAAAGAGAGACATTCTGAAGAGTGGATCAAAGCAACCGAACAAAAAGTTGAAAACACCACTCATACTTTTCAAGGATTGTCCAAAGATGGAAATTACCAATTTCGGGTGTGTGCCTGGAATAAAGTTGGCATGGGCCCTTACAGTGAATCATCAGACCTTTGTGAAATCACATTTGGTGAGTAAACTGCATCTATCCTTATGGGATATTTGCAAGCATGTTACGCCCTCCTCTAGGCTCCTCAGATATTCTAACTATACCGTCCATGATTTCTTCCCGCATATAAAAGAACTTTTGATTGTCAAATAACCGTATCAGTTGAAATTATGAGCATATTTAAAATGATAGTCGACAATCTTTAGAGGGCAAGTAGTCTCATTATTAAACCCAGCCAACACAGCTATATCTAAAACTTATAAGGGTTTTTTATTCAACAATGTTTTAAACTTGTGAGTGTTGTTTTTAAAACATATAGAAACAATTTCCTACTTCCTTAAGTTAGTAGAAAGGAAAGTTTAGGTAGATCATATTTGTAATTCACTCCAATCAAAATTCAGCAGAAACGACATCAAAATCAAAATTTGATTTTAATCAGATCGGCCAAGAATTCCAGATCAGCCATTGATAACTGATTGTTCAGAAGACTATGTGTCAGTGACATGGACACCACCTGCCGGCCAGCTCAGCTTACCCATTTCCAATTATTATATCAGTTACAAAGACAGGAGAGCCATTGTTTGGAGTAGAGTGAAAATTGACGGAGGTTATAACAACAGTTACACCATCCGTGACTTAGCAGCTGGCGACGGTTATCAGTTTCGAATATCTGCAGAAAATAGCAATGGCGTCGGACCAATGAGCGAGCCATCAGCAACTTGTGATATTCAGCTCCGTAAGTTAGAGTAACAGGTACAAGACTTCATATTCCACAAAATATTTTTAATTGCATTGTGTGTGGTAATGGTGGACAGGTGGACAGGTACTTTTCTGCATAAACCATAATGACTGTGTGTCTCTTTGATTAACTGAGGCTTGTCTTTGTATGTCTTTTTGTTCTGACCCCATCAAGTTTCTATCATCCTTTTGTTATCATCCTTGTCTTCTGGTAACAACTGTAAATGTTACATACCGGAAAGATTATAATGAGTTTGCTTATTAATGATGCATTTTTGATTGTCTACCATGATGGTATCATGTACCTTTAGATCTTCAGTGCAAGGATATCATGTTATACATACATGCACTCGGAATACACATTATTGTGAATGGTTTTCCGCTGTTGCCCATTCCAAGTACTAACCAACTCCTCTCTCAGCATCTTCATTTCGCATAGTACCATCTTATATGGGCCCTGTCCCGTCAAAGGCCCTCTGATTTTCAACTGTAAATTGTTTCTGTCTGATTCTGCTAGTTGTTTGGGATTTAAAAGAATCAGTTAATTAACTAAACACTGTCTATTAATAATACTGTACTTAGCAGGAAAATGATCATTATGATAAATACCATTGTTGGTTTGATAAAAATGAATTCTCTCCTTTAATAGATTAAAAAAAAAAAAATCCATTTCGAAACACTTACAGCCCATATAGCCATTAGAGAATATATATGTAATAAAAGCTAAATATAATACAGGTAAAATAGAAGAAAAAACCTCACATATCGACAACTTCTAGAAGATGAAAGAAAAGTCTGCCATTAACAATCAATAAACGCAAAAGAAAGCTTGCTAAGAAGGGATTTGTATACTAAACATTTTCCAAGGTCATAAATTATTATTGAACAAATATATTTAACAAAACATTATTCTACGTGGCAATAAATCTCTCACTTTTAAAACGAAAAATAAGAAATTTGGGAAATTATTGATACATATTTGTTTATATGCACTTGCATAACAATAAAAGTATTTTACCTTGATAGTACGTACTAATACATGTGGCTTTCTAAAATCAAGTTACATTTCAAATCATTAGAAAAATCCTTTTTGTAAGCATGGAATAAATTGGTGATTTGAAATATGCATTATTATTAACATTAATCTTTTGTGATCGTATTTGTACAAATGTTATTGCTGCATTTGGACAAAATTGAAAAATATGCAAAGGACTAGATTATGTGAACACTAAGCCCTATCGATACATCATTGGTTAGGATTATCCACATGGCAGCTCTTTGCGGTTTATGTAGTAAATTGGTAAATTGCTATCATACTCCAGTGTTGTTTAAACAATGGTTTTCTAAATATACACATAGTAATGTAACTTGATCATTACTATTCTCAGTCACAGATAACCAATATACTGATGAAATAAACTCTACCTTCTTTTTTTTTTTTTAAATCAGTGAAACCTCTGCAAGCTGAGACACCTGTTGTTGAATGGTGCAATCAACGTGAGGTGAGTATATCTTGGCCGCCTTCGAAACATTGTGGAAACCGTCCTGTCGACTCATATACTATCGAGCGAAAGACAGGAAAGGACACCTCATGGAAGCATGTAGTAAGGGAAATTAAATGCACAAGTTACACCATCCAAGGATTGGCAAATGGAACAGAATACCAGTTTCGTGTTATTGCCGAGAATAATGCTGGCTGTGGACCAGGCAGTGAACCTTCTACTCCTCAAGTAACATGTGGTGAGCTATTTTGTAGTTACTGTATTGATTATAAATGTGACTCAATATGCAATATCATTCTAGAAAGAAGAAACCATGGTGATTTCGTCTGATTTATATAAAACAATGTGCTATACCTTATTTTACTTAGTCAATAGAATCTTTTGAAAAGAGAAACTAAGATTATATGTATTTTGATTGTCGATTTGGCAAAACGTCGATTCCATATGGGTAGGGCATTGCCAAGGGGTTGACATATATTTTTGTTATGTTCTGACCAAGGAGGTACCATAAACAATAACATTTTCAAAACAGAACGAAAACGTTCTGCAATTCTACAAGAAACTCCTAATGCGGTTGATCAACTTCATCAGAATGAATGTAATTGATTTAGTCTGAAGTAGAAGTCTAAAAGTAGAAGTTTCTATTAGTCTACATCAACATCTTGTATGTGGTACTCATATGCACAAACTCATTTGCAATGTTGGAACTGTCGAAGATTTCGAACATCTGATAAAAAGGTATAAAGTTGTAGAACATTAATTCTCAAGAAAAACAACCGATGGAGAAACTATTTCAGAACAGAGCCGCAAAGAACTCACTGCCCACCATGTAGATGATCTCGCGAAAGGCTTTAAAAATGTTCACTTTCAAAAATAGCATAAAATAAGGTCATAAGTATGATTTGACTACTTATTTGACACTTCACGGATGCAACAATACAATGTTTTGTCCATATGATGATTTTGATATAATCGCTTCATTCGGTTTATCACACAGGATCCTATTGCTGGGGTACTGTGAGTCCTCTGATATATCGCGGCAACCCTGGCAGCAAAGATTTCTTCGCTGGTTGATTTTGTTTTAACGTCTTAATTGTGCATCGCGTTTTAACTTCAAATCTTTACTAAGTATGATAAAATGAAGTAAAATTCTACATCTTACCTATGATTTTATCGTTTTTGTTGTAGGTAAACCTAAATGTGCACCATCGCAGCCAACAATCTCACGTATATCAAACGGAAAGTTTAGCGTCAAATGGGGCAAACCGATGGGAAAGAACGTAATTGATGGTTTTATCGTAGAATGCAAAGCTGAAGACTGCGCGTGGTGGGATATAATAGCAAGAGATATCAAGGAGACATCATTCCATATAAGTACAAAGAACTTTTCGCCTGGAGTAGAATATCAGTTTCGAATAAGTGCAGAAAATAAGACAGGAATTGGACCAACTAGTCAACCTTCTAAACTCCAAGTACTGTCTCGTAAGGGTCATAAGTTTGCATCGTTTGATTAAAAAAAATGTCTATTTGTTTAGAAGCTTTGCTAAAAAGCTAATTCATCCGAGCCATTAGGCTCATTGAGCCGGTGCTTATTCCCGCTTTCCATGGCGCAAGCGGATGAGAGTACATGAATCCCCCTGGACGGGACGCCAGTCCATCGCAGATTAAATCCCAGCAGTGCTGGTACTCATTTTACAGCAGCGTGGACTGAAGCTAGTAGAGTAAAGTGTCTTGCTCAAGGACACAATGCAGCGCTCACGACGGGAGAAGCGCTCACGACGGAAAGCTTTGCATGATAACTTTTTTGCATAAGGATGGAACGAACATGCATGTTATTGTTTTGCTTAAAAATAAGTGTTTATTCATAAGAGTTTGATTTGATTATCATTTGATATTTGAATGTCATACTATGAAGCATTTGAGCAAAGAAAGTTTATAAATGCAACATTAAACCCTTCTAGTGCAATATGGAGCTTTTATTTTCTTAGTATTTCTATTTTTGAGTGATACTATTAATTCGTCCATATTTTGGGGAATTTTTAGCATACTTAAAAAAAACATACACGATGTGCAATTGTTCATTGGACAAAGACGATATTCCATTAGAATTAATGGAAATAGGAAAACGGATAGGGCGAGGAACTCAGGTGTGGATGAGAGATTGCAGTAAAATCAATGAAGCAAAAATATATACTCTAAAAACATAATAAAGCTATTACTAAAAGTGAAATAATAGATGTATCAGCAAAAAACAAATGGTTGTTCATTAACGTGTGTAAGCTGAAAAAATAGTTATGAAATCAATAATTAATAATGTCAAACGTGGTAGTCACTTTTTAAGTTAATGGAGGTTGGCTCTTTGAATTTGATTGAAAATGCAGTAAACTTGTGCTAGTTAAAGCTCGTGAACAATCAGTAACTCACAAGTCTAATCCCAAAGAAATTGCAGACGTTACCAACAGCGTTTAAGACACTACAGTGTCCATATTTGCACTTTTAGCCATAGAGAACTTATGTTGCCTCAAAACATATGAGTCTCCAAAACATACAAGAAAATTGACAAAAAATACAATAGGCTCAAACAACATTAATGTGTTAGCCATGGAACTTTGGAGATATGTAATTAGTACTATCCATATTGTGTATTAGGGTCACCTTTTAATTATTCAGGCATTCATCATAAATATTGCAAACCATAATTGCGCCATTTTCAGACCGAACCAGACAGCGTGCATCACGATGCAATGTGTAAAGCCTATTGCATTGAAAAGAATATTGTCTTCCAATCCTGTATCAAAAGCAAATGCTGTCGAATATTATTTTTCTGGTGATACAAGTCTAATGATAACAATGAACATAATTTACATCGCAGTTTACACAATGCAGTTCATATATGATTACTGCACTTGCAAACATATGCTTATATGTTATAGAAATACAAATGTAGCTGTAAATAAATGAGTAGATTAGTAGATGGCAGATTTCTTAGATGTATCAATACAAATTGAATGTAAAAGTGTTATAGACACTTTCGATGCAAAGGCTTTCCGAATTAATTATTTAATGATTTCATTTCGTTTCTTTACAGACCCCCCGCTAAAAGTAAGCAAGCCAGTAGTTGTGAAGATTAGTGCAAATGAAACCAGAATTAAATGGAATGCACTACCAGATGGCAGTAAGATTATCGGTTACAGGGTTGAACAACAAGAGAAGGGATGGGGTCTTTGGGAGATGATTGCGCAAGGGGTGACAAAGACATCATACACTGTGCGTGACCTTAAAGAGGGAAATATGTACCGGTTTCGTGTGGTTGCCAGCAACACGGATGGCCTTGGTGAAGCCAGTGATCCATCCGATTACGTTTCCGCGTCTTTAAGTAAGATAAGTTAATAATTGACGATTATTAATTACCACATATACAAGCTTAGTTCTCTTTTAATGTCAAGTAATGAATCTTCCAGTGTTTGCAGATGCAGTTTTGACACCAAGCAGTTCAAAACAATTTTCAAATCAAGTGTGTAATCATATTACATTTCGTTTTAATGACAGACGTCCCGCTGAAAGTAAGCAAGCCAATGGTTGAGAAACTTGGTGTTCGTCAAATTAGGATCAGGTGGAATATCCCACCAGGTGAGAGTAAGATTACCAGTTACAAGATTGAACAGCAAGAAAAGGGATGGGGATGTTGGGAAATGATTGCGCAAGAGGTGCCAGAGACGTCATACACTGTACGTGTCCTTCAGGAGGGAACTATTACTATGTACCGCTTTCGTGTTGCTGCCAGAAACGTGAACGGCTTTGGGGATTCTAGTGATCCATCTGATTACGTCGGCGAGACTTTCGGTAAATTATTAATTGCATCGTAAACCATTAATGGTTTTCTCTTTATAGTTACGATCTTCCAATATAGACAACTGAAACTTGGAGAAAGCCCTATGCAAAAAATGTCAACGTGTTTATTTTCGAATGATGAAAATTTTGTGGTTTTAAGTTATAATATTCTATTTTTTGTTTGATCAGCTACCATTACACCTGATATATGATGGTCAAAGAACATGAGTTTTGATTTTACCTACATTTCTATATTGACTGTCTATTTCGAACAGTATCATGTAAATAGTACATAAAGTCAATTGAAATGTTGACTGGTATATAATGCTTCAAATTGGAAAGTGAATTATCACAACGTAAACATGGGAAATAAGACATTTAATGTGTCTGTTAAAATGTACAGAGGTACCTTCAACTTGGCCAAGAGATATTCGGAATAGTGAAAAATTTGATATATGAAACTCATTCATGAGCATTTATTCATGCAGCACATGTTATGAAATATCTTGAACGTAGCTTTACAGAATTGATTTGTTGGTTGATTCATCAATGTGATGGTAATTTAAGTAGCATTCACCTATTACAAATTTACAAGTTTCTAAAATGAATTTCGTAAGCCAAGTATTTAAGTATCTTATACGTTTTTGCATTACTTGCCGTAGAGCGTGTCATAAGTGATCTTTAATTTGTTGTTTCCTTAAGGTAAAGTTCCAGGAAAACCAGGGAAGCCCACAGTGATAATGTTTGATGAAAACATGATAACCCTCCACTGGCATGCACCACCTGCTGGTTATAGAATTGTTGATTACAAAGTTGAACGGATGGAAAGAACTCAGACATTTTGGATAACTGTTGCACAGCTGGTGAGAAAACCCAAGCTTGCCATTGGCGGTCTTTGCCCGGGAAAGGAATATCGTTTTCGGGTAACAGCAAAAAATGTGGCCGGCTATGGAGAGGCAAGCATGTCCTCTGAATTCATCCGCCACCCATGCCGTGAGTTTATAAAATGAATTTTGTAGTACTACTTGACTATTAGTGTACGAAGGCGTTTTTGTGGAAGAGAAAAAACACCGCTATGATGATTTTGCCCAAATTTTCTTGTTGATATAAATGAGTCTATATATGTTCGCACCAAAAGGCAAAAGAAGCAAAAACGAGCAAATCGTTAAATTGATCTAGCACAGTTGTCTCAACAATGCCAATATAGCGTCGATTTCCAGTTTGATTATATAAAGGACTTTTGACATCCCTAAACGTATAACAAAAAGGAAATTTGAATAACCTTGTTGTAATATAGTCCTGGATTTGCATTCCCCCCAAACTAATATAATTACCATAATACTAATGATCATGTCTTCAAATTTTCTGTAGTTTGATACACATATCGGAACAGTATTGACATACTTTCACATTTTCACTGTTTTAGAATATCAAGCAATCCCGTTGTCTCTCCTTCTTTGATTCTCTTGGTCCACTCATGTTATCGTCAACCTTTAGTAAGATTTCCATTTAAAAGATATCTCAGATCACATTCTCGCCATAGTTATATAACCATCCCTAGTTGGATGCTCTTTTGGTCTTATATCGCATAGAATTTTGTTTTCATTCCTTCGAAAAGATGTTAAAATAAGTTAAACAAAATTTAATGAAGGCCTATGTTTTTCAAATTTCGGGAAATAAATGAGGAATACTATTACAGTCGAATTCATCCGACAATAGCCAAACTAAGATGCTTGTACGTGATGGGTTGCACGATTAAAATGGAAGCATCTTCTCACCTAGCAAATTATTTTTCATGTGTATGCAATTTACAAATTTCTAACAGAAATCTCGAAAAATTAACACCAACAGTAGTTAATACGAATAACTCTAACAGTCTAAAAATGCATGTTTCTCAGTAAATTAACTCATGATTTGACAACAATAAGATTGACCTCTACTTACTTATTGTTGAGATGTAAAGATAATCATAAAGAAAATATAAAAGCCGATGCTCCTACGTGTTATTTCTGTTTCTGATCGTACTTTACTTACCTTTGTTATAGCTACGTGTAGCGGCTTAATACTTTTACTGTGGTGATGTTCAACACATAGAAGTGTCATGTGTCGAGTAGGTGATTGACATATTCCTCTTCGCTTCTTTTCTCTTTATAGTGAAAAGACATATGGACTCTTGGATGGAGTGCTATGCACGCATTTATAATTTCCTTAGTATTGTTGGTTGATATGATTATAAACCATACACGCAACATTTAGGGCAAACTATTGTTGTATTTAAAATTCACCATGCTTTCATTCTACATCAATTTACCCATCTCATTCATCCTACACGTTACCATAACTGTACACTTGATCACTTCTGCATACTGCGTCACAGACAGCAAAGGGTGACGCGCAACCGGCATTGGATAAAAGGCGTGAGTGGTGTTGGCCTCTTCGGTGGCTAGCCGCTGCTGGACCGCCAGTAAAAAATCAATAGAACAAAGGGTTTTTTTAAACCTGGGGTAGCCAACAGTCCTTGTAGAAACTATACTATTTTTGCCATCAATACTTTATGCATAAAGCCGACATATGAAGGGACATGGAACACCGACCTTTATCCATCTGTCAATTTCATATTCAAGAATAAAAAAAACTTATTTTGTTCTCTTCTATCATAGAAGCACGCTTACTCGTTGGTACAAGGGTTGTTGTGGACAGACATTGGCTGGTGCATCCAGATCATATACCTTTCATAGCAGGATCTCCTCAGAAGTTGCAGTCTATTCTGATGAACTTTGGAATGCACGTTCGTGATAGGTTTTGTTCACTTTTATGTTGGTGCACTTGTGGTGATTGTTAGGATGTATTCTTTTGGTGATATTGAGTGAAAACGGTAGCAGATAACATATTCCGAAGTAGTCTTACTTATATTTACTTGTTTCCATCAATATGACAACCCACAAATAGCTGCGTTTACTTTCTTTTGAAAAACACTTACAGAATCACAAATAAGATATTCATTTTTGTAAAATTCGATTGGTTGAGAAAATATGAAATTGCATTAAATAAACTGTTTTAATTCAACCTCATGTTTCCCGTAATTTATCAAGCTGTATTCTTATAAGCCGACATAGATTTCAAATTTCTTTTGATTTATGTGGTAAGGGATCCTTATTCTGTTATTGCGTATTGCATATATCACTTATCCATCTCTTAAGTAATTAATAAATTGAACTTCAAAGAACATCTTTAAGTAAGTTACATAACTGTAGGATATAGAATTGTGGTACAACTGGTAAACCCGCGTTTTATTATACCTGGTGAAAATGTTCAGTAATTTATTTCTTCGTTTTTTCTTCAGCGCCTTGGGATGGTTGGAACAGTTACTGAGTCCATAAAAGTTGTAGCGGACTTGTACATGTCATATGGGATGACGAAGTTTTTGAGTGCACCTACCACATGGGAGAAGATGATCTTTACATGCTTAAACTACCCCCAGGTGAAGATTAAGAAGCTCAGTTTGTGAATTCGCTTTGCTAATATAATCCGCGTAATAGTTAGTTGTAGTTTAGTCGCAGTTTGACATTTACGGGGAATGCCACAAGAGCGGCTAAAATGACCCGAGACGAGATATTAAAATTTGATGAAAGATTGATAAAAACAGTCTAATTTTGTAATCATGGTAATACGGAATGTAAAATTTTCCGTTATTAAAAAAATATATATATGTATGTATTATTTTCGAGACAGATTCAATTGTCTAGAGCTATATTGTTCGGTAGAAATATCAACCACAACGACGTTGGACGGAGGTAATTGTGTATTTGTCCCCGTTTGTTTGCCACCACAATATCTCAAGAAGTGATGAATGAATATTGATCAAATTTGACTTATGGTTTTGTTTGTTCTGGTGGAAAAAGTGATTAAACATTGGGGTGCATTGGAACAAGGAAAAAACAGGGAGAAAAAAAACGGAAGAGGGGATATTTTAGGGGGTATTTCGTAGGACTCACGTTAGATGACACATTCCAATGAAAGCATGCCCTGAAAGAAAATCCAAACATCAATTTTCTGGACACAACATAATTTGTTTCTGCCATGTGAATTTTGCCTGAGAGGAAAACAAGAAATGACTGACCTGAATAATACTGAAAACGATGATATGATATTAAAATTAATCAGTCACAAGGTAGAGATAATCCTGAAATGTGTATAATGCAATTTGTCGGATAGGTCATGAGTTACAAATATGTTTTTCAGCACGGATGAAAACTTGGCGGGCCTAGGATTTCTGAGGTAGTAAATGAGAAATTTTAAGCATGATGGAATCACTCACGATATCAGAGTTTTGAAATATTTAGCTACCTCGTCTCGCATCCCAGTAAACGTTTGTTATACAGTACATGAACCAATTTAAACGAGTATGTGAAGAAGCTGTACAGGACCACATTTTCATTTTGATAATATAGCGTAATGAATAACAAAGTCTGGTGTATAAAAACTGAAAATATTCTGCTTATTAAACCCCGACTCCATGTCTTCTATTGGAATACGTTATGCAACAAGGAAATTGTCATTATTGTATAGAAAAGTATAGCACTAGCTTTCCAGCCGGAAGGTCGTGGGTTTGATCCCCGGTACAGTCATACCAAACACTTTAAAAATGGGATCAGTTGACCTCCCGCTTGGTGCTCAACATATGGGATTGGAGCAGGATTATTATTATAAAAGTCACAATTCTGTCCCAATTTTTTCGTGAAGAATTAGTACCATGTCAAACCATTATTTTATCAGTTCGAGAAATCTCCAAAAAATAGGGATGAAATATCTCCAAGAAGTAGGAGATAGAAGAGCAATGGGCCGCCATTACGTATAATTACCAATACCCAGAATCCCCTATGTTCTCCCATATACTTAGTGAGTGGGTCAAACTTGTAACAGTTAGGGAAATTTGTTCTAGTCTTCGGCACCACATGAAATGTGAGTATTCGTTACTTTAGGTAAATGAACAAAAAAGGTGTTGCTTCAAGAAATTTTACCATTCATGTTTTCGAGAAATTCGGCTCGGAAAATCCTGACCTTGACCTGAATTTTTCGATTACTTGCAGTCAAGTCGCTAAATGTAGAAGACCACTCACTTGGCCTCTAGGTATCTTTACATAAAGATTGAGGGAAATTACGTTAATTATGGTTTAAGTAATTGAAGCTTGTAAATGTTATCTCCTATTTTTAGTTAATCTTCCGGACTGTATATTTACAAGTCCAAATACATAGCAAAATTGCAGACTCAGCTTTATGTTCATATAGGAAACAATTCAACTATACCAAACATTTATCCGTTTATGCAATTAAACCAACCTGTTGGATATATTCTTACACAAGTGCCTCAGTAGAATACTTGGCATTCGCTGGCCAATAAGATTATCCACTGAGGAAATAAGATGGCAGGCAGGAACAGCAACATAGTAAGAAGGAGATGCAGATGGCTTGATCTCATTCTGCGGACGAACGCAGATGAAATCGCCAGCGCAGCACTAACCTGGACACCAGGAAGGTAAAAGAAGTGTGGGCATATCAAAAGAGACGTGGAGGAGAACGGTAGAAAAGGAAGAGAAAGGAGTTGGGTTGAAATAAATTCATGGATGGAAGCGAGACGAGTGGCTGCCGGCAGAGTAAAATGGAGAATAGTGTTTTCTGGCCTTATTTCCCCGCAAGGGGAGAAAGAATTAAGTTAAGTAAGTCAAACAATTAAGCCAAGGAAGCACTACTTTGGTAGGTCCTTGATTAAGCTTTTTAGGAATTTCACCTTAGAAAAGTATATGGAACTGTGTCAGAATTTTTTTTTTTAAATATGGTGTTTTCTATGATTAATGTTTACTTATCAGTTCACTGATGAATTTTTCGTGAGATAAAATTCCCTCGTCGTTATAAATATAGTGGTAGATTTTGAAAAGTATTGTTTCTTTTACACTATAACTAAATTTAAGAGTCAATGAAAAGTCATGCCTCACTTTGTGAAGTCAGATGATATCATATCACTTCGACATATTGATATACAACAGGTATTGGCCTTATTGATTTCTTCAGCTTTTCAGAATGTTGCAGACTACGTATGAACACATCTATCAGTGATTCCTCCTATGTAGTATTATTGAGCAATTACTTGTCAAATATATTATCTTCCCAAAAACACATGCATAAAGAAAATTGTGTAAACATTTGGAATAACAATACAATGCATATAAGCAATTATAGACATGCTGCAAGATATGTGTAAATGTCTTGAATGGTGAACTTAGTATTGTTTTTGGCACGCTAGTCAAAATAAATACATCGATAAAATCGGGGTGGCGAAATCGGAACACAATTTTAGAAAAGTTAAAGAAGTGTACTAATTCAGAAATGAAAAATGTACCAAAACTACCGACTGCTGGACTTTTGTTGTAAGAAAAGAAACCAAGACCAAAAAATTAAAGTTCTTCCGTCGCCCCTGGATAATGTGAACTATTTCATTTGTTTCTTGTTATGAATTGTTTGGCTGGGATACATTTAGGGGTACAATTATTGTAGATATTATACCTTATTTGCCAACTAAATTGTGCAGACGATGGCGTAAAGTAACTCGACGCACTACACGCTTGAAGTGTGGATTTGAAGGCATAACATTTATCACTTTCTTAACATCGCTTATTAAACAGGTAAGGCATAAACTAGTGAGTGGACGACACATGTATTGCAAGAAAGACTAAAATTCTGCTTGAGCAAATTATTGCTTTAAATTTATTTAATATCTTATATTATATCTTCAACCATTTACAAAACGAATATTTTGTGGTTTTGGTTCTTATATTCAGATTAGGAAATCAACTTTTGTTTTATCGTAAAGTAATGAAAAATATGAGGCAAGAGTATGCATATACGAATTACCAATTACCACTAGAAGGCCTATGACCTATTCATATTCAAAGACACAAATTAAAAATTTTCTTTTTAGTAAGAGAACCTGACGAAAAATTGACGACTGTCAACGATACGATAACATCATGTAAATATAACGAATTATCTGGGTACAATTCAATTCTTCACTGGTTTTCTGTAATGTGTTACTTCAAACTCTCTTTTAAACATTTTGCTTCCAATACTTCCAATCGATGAAAATTTCCGATATCTTAAAAGGCTAATAGATGCTTCCATCACATGCTAATTCTTTTAATGCCGGTATATAGTTAAATTAAAACAATTCATTCTTGTTTAATTGTTAAGAAATTTGTACTGTTTTAACGTCCCTATAGCGGTTACTTTTCTTCTTTTTTATAACTATCTACCTATTGTTGTGTAGCGATTATCATACATGTCTACAGACCACGAGGTCCAGTGTTCAAGCCTGGGTTGGGTAGAAACGCCAGTGCACCACAACTGATTATCAAAGGCCGTGGACATTAACTTGGTTGTCGATGTTATGTCTGTCCGTAAGTCGTACCTGTGTTCTCGTCCAGGTCGTATTAAGCGTTTCGTGATAGCATTGTTACTATCATAACCGATTAGGCAGGTGACGACCCCGTCATTGTAATTGTGTGTTCACTCGTCGTCGTCGCTTCTTATAACTATTACTCGGATCATAAAAGAATGCATGATATTAACTCTCCATTGTCAGTATTATTAATACTCAACATCATGACATGCATAATCAAATTCAAAATTTTCTTTCTTTATAATTTGCATAGACATTTTAATTATCATATAACTCTTAATTAATCTTATTATAAATTAAATTGCAGTTTAATGTCATTTCTATTCTTATTGCTCTCAGAAAAATATCAAAAGGTTTGGTCCCTATGAGGGTTTGATAGTTGAATTTCAGCGAAGGTTAAATAATAATATGGCTTTTTAAGCCTGTCAATTATTATAGGTCGTGACATCGTTTAACATACATGAAATGATAGGAAAATGTTTAATTGATGACGGATCCTATTGTTATATTATGAAGCTCGAGACGAACAGACACTAATTATAGCCTTGCCTGGATAGGAGGACTATATACTAAAGGCCGAGAGAGAAAATAATCAACATTAATAATGTATTTTGCACATTTTTAAGAACAAAGAAACTATTTTTGTTTAATGCATTAAATGTGAGCACAGGTGTACTGGTAAAAGAGCACGCATAAATAGTATTATACCAAGTTCCATATACGATTTACCTTCTGCCGGCAAATGTTTGTCGGGTTATTTAAGTTGGAAGGGAAAGATATCGTTATATCTACCTGCTCCTCTAAAAGTTCAACAAATAAAGTAGAAAATAGATTTTAAAGATTTCATTTTCTTTATCAAAGGGCGCAAGTTCCTAACTTAATATTTTGGCAAAAAAGGTATCATATCAAAACACGTAGCACCGCAAGCCAAAGCATTTGCACAAACATCCTTTTTTCTTACAGATGAAAACACCATTAACGTAAATATAGGCTGCATATACTCTTTTAATGAAAAGACTTATTGGTTTCTGTCCTTTAATCAAAATGGGGGTTGGCCAGAATGTAAGGGGATTATAACTCTTATTAGTCTGCCGCGAAAGGGTTTTAAACCCACAATCCATGCAAAAAAGTATTATAATGTTTACCTCTTACATCAAAATAATCCACAAACGTTTATGAAATTATATTTACTTCCGCTCTCACTTTGATCAAACCCTAGCTCGTTAAAAAATAAAATGTAGCTATACAGGATCACGAGGATGTATTTCGTTATCGCTTGGTAGTGTTTCGAGAACGTATTCTTCTGTTGTTGAAATAACTTCTGGTACACCGTTTGGATAAACTTCACTATTGCCAACACTTCCACGAAAGCTTCCGTTTGTTTCCGCAGATACTCGAAGTCGCCTTTTCCACCTCATACATTTGCAACATGGCCACCGTATGAAATTACTACATGAACAATTCGAGCATTTTCTCCGTGACCATTGTGCACACTTACATGACGAGGCTAATTTTTGAAGCACCGGTAGTTCTGTATCATTTTCTTTTCCAATGAAAGCTAGAATTGGTGTTGGATAACACATCCATTGCAAACATCCACAACAGCATAAGCAGCTTTTGAAAGCTTCCCAAATTCTCTGCAAAATTTGTCTTATTCTTTGCACTTTTCTGTATAATACTGTTATTATTATGATGATAATTACAGCAACAATGGAAGTCCATACTGTTGCTGTTCTTGCAGAAACTAAGAATAAAAAAGAAATAAACTGATATTAGTTCACAAATATCGTGGATGTAATTTCCATTGGCGATTATAGCGGGGCTAAATTCCACGGCCCCAGATCTTGACCGATCGACCCCAAACTTTAAGTGCATAAAATCAAACAGAAATAGGCTATGTGCGTGTATACTGGTCCGGGTGGCACTGATTCTTAGATCGATTGAATGTTGGAAAACATCTTTAATTCACGGCCCTGGCAAAGCTTCATCCGGCACTGCCAATTGGATGAGAAGCGCCAATGCATCATTCTCTACAATTCAATATTTTTTCAAAATTCCCACAAAAAGTAGCTTCGTTTCTTCTCTCTTCGATGAGTGTTAAACAACGCTTATACAACTTAACTTTGAACATAACAGTGAGAGCTTATTACCTAGTTAAAGTAACTGAATAACAGCTAGGAATATGAATTAAATTAAAGTATTCAATTTAGACTTGTAAAATTTCCAAGTGTGTTTCTTTTCAATTGATATTATTTCTTTTCTTAAAGTCATGCAGTACCTTTATTTAGTATAATGCCATGAAAAGCCAAAATCAATACATAGCAAATATTTAGCAAATTAATTACCCCTGAATAGAAATTACGATTTGAAAAGTATCCCGCAAACATTATTCCTGAACCGACAAGCAGACCCTCTTTCGCTTGAAAGGATACACGTTGCTAACCAATACTTATCCTATATAACATAAAGCATAGGGATTGGAAAGGAAATTATATTCAACAAAACATTTTCATCAATAGAGATGTTTCCAGATTAAATCATCTACAAGTTTAACAAGGTACCACCCAACGGTATCAATCTCGTCGCTTTGTAATGATAACGTGATATGCATCCATTTCCAAATAAACATTGCCCCTCCATCTTCCACTCACTTTTTAATATCCATTGTGGGGATCCAGCTTGTTAAAAACTCAATGTAAGCCTGACATCGCAAACGATGCAAATCCCTTCGCCGCTAATAACACGCTTTCCACCCTCTGCAACACCTGCCATCCCACCCTCTGCTTCAAATTTGTTTCACATCCCATCCTGCATCCCTCCCCACAGGAAATCATACGTGAAACCCAAATGCCATGCCACCACATGACCCATATGTCATCACATTTGCAATCAAGATGACATCCTACTATATGCCTTTCTACCCTGTCCCACATTCCATCCCTCCCTGTATCACGTACCATCCCACCCTGTCCCACATGCCATCCCTCCCTGTACCACGTGCCATCCCACTCTGTCCCACTGGACATTCCATCGTATCCCACATGCTATACAACCCTGTCTCATTAGATATCCCACCTAAAATCTAGATGACATTCCATTACATGCCGTCTTGTCCCAACATACCATGCCACCCTGTCCCACATGTCATCCCAACCTGTCCCCATGTCATTACATCTTGTCCCACATGCCATTACAGCCTCGCCTGTTATAAATGTCATGACACCACCTTGTTTCACATTGCCATACCACCCTGCCCCACATGCAATCCTACCCTGTTCCACATTCCAAGGTACCCTGTCCCACATGCCACCCTGTCCCACATGCCACCCTGTCCCCATTTCGTCCCATCCTGTCCCCATGCAATCTTATCTTCATCCCAATTGCTACTAGTACTTATCATATCTTATCTTTCACCAAACATTATTTCCTCTTAACTTCCATCCCCTCACTTCTATCAACCCAACATCCCCATTCACCTACCATTCCCCTCACCTTCCATCCTCCATTCCTCTACCACCACCATCACCATCATCATCACCACCACCACCACCAACACCACCACTGTCACAAACACCACCACCACCATCATCATCACCATCACCACCACCATCATCATCACCATCACCACCATCATCATCACCATCACCACCACCATCATAATCATCTACACCATTTAATTTTAATACAAATGATCGAATACATGAATCACCAAGAGAGTGCAGCTGTAATCCAATTTTGTATCTATAGTAGACAATCATTTGTCGACAAAATTGTAAAGTTCATTTTAAAGAAAAGTTTTTGAACTTATTCATATATTTTTCTGTATTATTTATGATAGAAATGGTTGAGAACTCAACTTATCCTATGATGCATTGCTCTTCTGCGAGGAGTTGATGGGTAGTCTTGAATGGGGATGACGTCTTTGAAATACTTATCTCAAGCACAATGTGTTACAAAAAAGCGACAATTTAATTTCATAGCTATCAAATATGTTCTATCCTTTTCCTTGGGCTTAATAAAAGAGTAGTAAATTTTACATTTGTGGCTCGTGATATATAGTTAAGTCTATTCGTTATTCCTTTCAATGCAATGAAAAATATCAACATTTTGTGCAAGATTAAAGATCAGTTTTAAATTCTTCTTTTTCTTTGAAACTTCAGTGTCTTTCATGTTGAAATATTTGTTTTGTTTACATACCTGAGGATATGTAATCGATCACAAGGCCATAATTTAATTAGGCATAATCTTTCTAATAATAGATGATCGCGCGACAGTCTCTCTTCTAAAGACAGAAATCCCGCTAGATACTCAAAAATCCTCTGATTAATCACACCGATCCTACCAAAGACAATCTAATTAGACTCTAGTCACTACAGATCTTAACCGGCTGGAAATCTCTTTTTACCTATCCTTCATATCATCAAAAATTGATTTTGTTCAAAGGAAAATACGACAGCCTCACTCCCTAACTGGATTTGAAATGAGGCATGCAATTATCTCATTTCTAAAAACTGAGAAATAGACTAAAGGATTGATTCAATATTTCATTCACATTTTCAATTATTTCTTCTTCCTAATATGTTTCGCCGCTACCAATCCCTGAAGGTGTGGCAGAGCGGGAATGTTTTTATTTAAAATGCCAGCCTCTTCGACAGCGACGATATAGTAATACTAATAACGGTAAATGTATAAATCAAAGTATTAAGCTACGCTCGCTTTCAATATGCATAGGGATTTACTACATCTTATGAGTTATTGTGCTTTTACTCGTAATCACGGAGCAGAGTGCAGAGAAGTTGTTTCATAATTTAGTTAGAGTAAAACGGTACTGTGGAAATGTATGAGAATGTGATGACGCATTGGTCAATTAAAGATTTTCAAATATCTTTATTTATTTACACATTGCTGTGTGCAAATGTGCAGAGATTTATTTTTTGGCAACGTATAAGATTTACAGGAACAAGAATGAATTTCAGTCTAATTTTCCATATTATTCGGAAAAGAGTTTCAGTGATAAATTCGTACAATAATTGCTTTAGAACAAAAATAATGAAATAAATCGGATAAATATAGGACGTAAATGAATGACTGCTAGAAGCAACCTACAAGTTGATAAACGTGAACGCGGTTTTGGCAGCAGGATGTTCGTTTCTTTGCAAGACGAATAACTAATCACATTTTGAAGGGTATTGTTATTTTATACTAATTATTTTCCTACGCATAAACAATAAGAGAAATTTCCAAAAAGCATAGGAGATTTTGAAGAATTTGTACTACTTTGACTGCTTTAACACCAGAATACTTGCTTATAAAATCATTCTCATGTACAATATAAGTTGGCAATGCATGATTATTTGATAAGATGCATTCAGTTTCAATATGGATGCGGTGTGACAAGGCAAGCACTTTCTACGCGGATGGAAACTACCAACAATTCCCACAGTTTTTCGCAAATTCTAATGTGGTAATGCCCAAAACAAGAATCATGGCATGGCGTCTCCAAAAATTAAATGCGATATCGAAAAACAATTATGTTTTTTATCATAGTACACTACCTGATGAATACACCCAACGATGAGATTGTTGCCACTGTCACTTTTGTCCCTTACCTGCTTACGTAAATTATTAGACTCATCTGGCCGAAAAGTGTGTTTGCATCTCAGGTGCGATAACATGGTACACACATTATATATTGACAAACAGTGTCAGTGAATCGTATTGAATATTGCAACAGCTTACAGCTATGGAATATTATTCAACCAATATATTTATTCAAGTTTCAATCTATCAACCTTAGATCTCAGTGAGTTTTAAAAGAAAACATACAGTTTTGACTATCATTCTCGTTGAATATTTACTGCCATCAAAATGATAACACCAACTTCCTACCCAACCCTGGAACTGCTTAAGATGTGTCCTTCATGTGATATTGTCCTAGTTTGTTTTATCTTGATTCGCTGCATGTTCTCCTGATCAGTTGATTACAACATTCTATTACAGTTTTAGATAATAGATGTTAACAATACGCAAGTGATACTCACCTTTCAAGACCTCTCTATCGGGTTTTGTTTCATCCCATAATTGAAAAGAAGGTAAAGCTATCTTTGGATCATCATTGCAGCAAGATACTTGCGCTGGGATACAAAAGTAAGCAGTGCTCATTGTTGGCGTCGCCATGACTGGACAAATGGGCTTTCAAATAACTTTTATGCTGTTGAATAGGAAAACAGAATAAAATACAGAATTAGATTATAGCTTGATTCTTTAAACCTATTGTTAACATCGTTTGAAAATAGACGCAGCTTTTGAGTCAAAATACGAAGATAATATCGATTGTGTTAAGGTTAAAAAACAAGGCTTCCTGCGGTGATCATAAACGTAGCATAGGGCACAGGGAATCGTTCACCCCAATTATGTTGCCATATATAATATTAATAAACGAACTTGTTTTCAACATATTTCAATTTACATTTTTACTGATACGACCCTTCCCAAATTGTCCCTCGGGCTACGTGACTATCTGTTTCCACGGAGGAAAATAGTGCTGCATATGTCAAATAAATGTTTCATGCAAACGTTTACCATATCGTAAAGTTTGTCTGTAATTGGACAATGATAATGATCTTAGAGTCTACAGTTACCTAATTATATCATTCACAAATATGGTGGGCGCAACGTGCCGTTTGCATTTATTAAGAGGAAAAACTACTCATATAACATCTCTGTCTGACTATTTCAGAGTTGTCTGATTTGTAGATTTTGATTGTCAGATTGTTGAGGAGCAAAGTTAGAAGTGCTTGGAAGAAAACTGTAAATGTTCGTTTCTATGTCACCCGAGTCCCGATTGAACGTTAACTGATGATGACCTAATTCAACACAGAAGCTTTTTTAGCTGTTTAGTGGAACGTCTAACTGCAAATATACTACTGGGTTTTGGAGTGTATTTTAATAACCTGATAATATCGCTCTTTAGAGACAACCAACAATATTTGAATAATGAATTTGACAAGAGGCTTTATCTTCATCCACGCTTTTCACATGTCTTCATGTGAATTAGTTTGTATTTTTAATGGGTAAACTTTATATTACTTGAAAAGAAACGTTATTTGCAAGCACGTTTTCTTTCACAGATGAGACGGATCTATTACGTCAATACCCAATATGTTCTCCGATTTACGAATAACACTTATCTTTTTCGTTAAAGAATTTCTCCAAGCAATAAATTATCTTTACACAACAAAAATGCTTATTAAGGAAGAACGTCACTAATTTTTGTCAAAGTGGCAATTGATTTTAATTTGCAAAACTTTTATTGTTGATATGTATGCTTGACGACTGACTGCAATAAACCTTTAGCCTTTCATATCGATTGAAATTCATTACCAATTCATTTTCAAAAGAATTAAAAAAAAATTGAAATGTAACTTTTTCTAGAATTGTTGCTATACAATTGTATTTATTACGGTATCACTTTACAATTATAATTTATCTTTGCAAAGATATTTTATTCTTTTAAAACCACAAGGAACTTCTGGTATAAGATATGATAATAACATGCTGTTAAACGCTCTATTCGCCTCTAATTAACCGTGGTTAAATCTGTGTCAGTTTGTACGCATGTAAGTGCAACTGAGGAAGCTCTTTGGTAAGTGTAATGACTGAATGAAACAGAACATTTTTGAAGATGAACGCTTCTCCTTTAGAGTAGACAGTTTTTTTTAATGGCTGAATGATATATATTCTGTATCAAATCAAAATTTCATACAAAGATAACATTATAATCAAAATGACATGATACTCCACGAACTTATAGAAATGACATTCTCGAAATATTTTGACGCTATCGCAATGTATGTTTGATTGACCCTCGTTCGCTTCAGTTTGAGAAAGGTCCCCAGCTGTTTTGTGTAATTAATTACAGTTCTTATACAAAGCAAACACCCTCCAAAATTCATCTGACACGAGCGGCATTTTCTTGACTAACGAGAAAT
>JAIGNY010001554.1:295000-305000 GCA_020152595.1 Chiridota heheva | reverse complement strand
GGCAAAGCTATTGAAGCTAGAGACGCAAATTTGTGCAAATGGCTGTTTTGTATTTTTTTTCTCGAAATTGTTAGAGTAGGAGCCATGGGAGTTTGGGATGTGTTTTTACCTTAACTCATTTTGCTACGTTTTTAACATTTGGAGGTGATGGACCCTCTTGTTTTCAAAATTTTGGACATATTGTCTACGTTGAAAGTAAATGATACCTACTAATTGACGAATACCAACGAACCGACGAGCTCTGATTATATTGTTCTGCCTTTTGGTGTGATTATGCCCTTCAATGCCGATTCTTGCCAAAGTGTGAAATTGATCAAAATTAACAGCAAGCAGTAGCAATGGTTTTCATAATGATCAATTCAAACCATGCAAGCTCATCTCCCAGTCTTCATACAATTTGGGGTGGAAATGAATTCATTTCCTATTCCTCTTTTACATATACTGTATATAATTGATAATTCTGTTTGCTTATTGTACCACTTTTCTGTTGAAATTTTCAGATGAACGCATTTCAGAAATGTTATTAGATGGAGACGTTATGTTAAACGCTTTTACAAACAATGGTTCCTTAAAATAACCTATCTATACAGCTATAGTATTTACGCAGTCACTTCCCTAATACTTCCTATGACCAATGACGTAGCATGCAAAGCGTTGTTTGCAAAAAATCTGGTACTTAGTGTCCAGTGCTAGTATTAATTTTGCTCTGTCATCCTTACCATAATGGTCTTTTATGAGTTCTGGGCCAGGGGTTAAACGTCCGATTCACATAAAGAAAATTTGAAAGAAACTATTTGCGAAGGATTTTTAATATTTGTTGATATAAAAACAATATTTTCAAAAGAGATTTTAGCGTAGAAGGCATAGCTTTTCCTTCAAGCGATACTATATAACAGCATGCATTCATATCGCCAATTACCACATGTCCCCGCAAAAAGGTTTCATTATATTAACATGCAAATGCTGTATTTGTTGATGTAAATCCTATCAATTTACCACTATAAAGTGGAAGGAAACATGACTAGCTCTACCAGGGAATTACTTATTTAGAGTAGCAATTCCCTGGTTCTACTGCCCGCATTGAGAAGGGTAGTTACAGGTTTGCCGAATGTTTGCAGAAGTTATACTGAAATATTTCATACATATTTGTATTAAACAACTCCACGGTCGTTTCGCAGTTTTGTATGTCATCCAAGTATTCGAAGATGAATTTGCTAGTTCAATATGGGAATTTATCCCTAATTCACACCTTACGTATGTGAAGGAGGCAAACATATTATCACTTATAGAATACTATCACTGGGATAATGGCGTAGCCAAGGGGAAATGTGCAGGGATATGTGGACCCTTCCTTTTTTGAAAGAGCCTTAACAAGGTATATTGTACCCACACAACCACTAGTTTGGACGTTGACATCAAAAGTCATCATTAGAACGACTACTAAGCAGCCTGAAAGTATTGCAACCTTATATCCTTGAGCCTAAAATTAAAAATTAATAAGCATGCACGATATAACCTCTCACTAATGCAATTTTCAAAGTTGTAACATGTTTAGATAATGGCAATACCATTAGACAAATACAACCGTATTGAATACTAAGCAGAGACAACCGTACAATTAAGGAAAGCTCTTTACTCTCATAGCCTACAAGAACTTGTATTTGAGGAAATACACTTAGTTTTAATACTCACCAACCGCTAAATGAGATTAGATATGTTATCCATTGTCGTGTTTCTTCAGTAGCAAAGCTGTTACTCCAAAAAAATACAATCGTGTTCAATTTTATGTAAAAGCAGGACACATCAATATGATTTTAAAACGGAATTCACCTCACAACTTTTTTGAGCGACTTTTACTTTCTGTTCCAATAATAATTGCTGATCATATACCAGAACCCTGTAACGTATGACGTAGTGTGGGCTTAATTACTTTAACCCGTAGTATGTCATACATATTTTTCCATTGAGTTCTCGCTCCTATTTAATTGTGTCTGTACCAAAGAAATGCATGCATGTTCCGCGATTGCAATCACACACAAGGTTGTCTGGTTGTGACCTATGCGAGTGAAAAACCGTATGTGTACTTCCATTCATGCAACCTCAGGATGACTGTGTCGTTATTAAAATTCGTATTTACAGTCGTTTGCTGTTTTATGAATGAGTAATGAACACAAATACTACACCAGGTAAACAATATAAATGTATTGTTTATAATGTATGTGTTTTGAAACTCTTTGAATAAATCACATTAATATATAATGCTTTTACAACTGGTTAGCCGCGTATATAATCCCTTTAAAACATCCTTTCAAAGTATTAAAAGTAAATCTCCGAAAAGAAACAACACGAGATAAAACTGAAGGTTAATATCCTACAAATAAGACTGATATAACAAGAAATTTGTTCAATGCTGTTAGCCCAACGTTGTTCAGTTTTGAGATCTCTTTTGAGATAAGACTTACTGTTCGCTGTTTACTCCCTTGCTGCTTTAACAAGGTATAGGTGTGCCACTTAAAAAAAAATGCTGGCGGATAAGTTTACCGTCAATTACAAGGGTTTATGAAAGTGCGATCGACGATCGTAATGCAAGACGCTCAAACACCCTCGTGTATTTTATATAAGAAGATAAATAAAACAATCTCCAGTGAGTCATTCAACTCAACTAGGTCGAAATACCTAACTCCTTTAATTTCATTCCAAATACAAGGAAATACTGCACAAGTTCTGCACGCGTTTCATATTAGTAATATGTATGGAAAATTAATTTTACTCGCGAATGCATTTGTCGGTCAGAAAGGGAATGCTCCTCTTTTATTAATCTAGCTTAGCACGGAAGATTGTTTACACTACTTGTCCCATCTAGTCAACGGTGTGTTTCGTCAGCTGTAACTAACACAAAAGAGTGACAAAAGATGGCATCTTTATGCGATGGTAGATAACTGCTTCTATCAGACTATTAGCAAAGCGATTTTGATTTCAGTCGTATTAACAAGCTTGTCTGTTTTGACAGTCAGTTCTCTTAACTCACATCAGTCTTGTAATGGATATCTCTTTGTAGAAATGTTTCCTTCAAATTTTCAAGGTAAACGAATAATTTCAAAACAAATTCCGGGAACAAATTCGTCTTTCGTGTAAACTGAAAAAGAAATTCATGCACTCCTTTCTTTATTTACTCCCGCGAGATGTTTTAATGCTGAATGCCATAAAAGGAAAATGATTTATTGTCTCATTCATGACAGTCCAATTTTTGAAATTACTTCGATCTTTTGTCTCGGTTCAGGGGCTTTACAAAAGGAACAATATCAAAAGACTAAACATTCAGCTGAACTGCGAGTAGAATCATCAGAAATATTCGTTAAAGAAGAGGTCCATAATAAGTTGCGATGTGAATTTTAATTCTATCCTCATAGGCAGAAAATACCTTTACACTGCATGCTACCATGCTCTTGATCCCCACTGGAATTCGAAACGTAATAGTACACTATTCAAAAACTCAGTCATAAGATTTATAAATAATTGGAAAGAATAAACGAGGATTGGGGCGGGTGGTTTAGACCATTGATCTTTGGCATGCAGGGATGGTGTTGCACTGTTTTGAGGGAGAAGTGTTAACAACTTCCACAAACTACTTATATGATTGGTGGGGGTGGATTGAGAAACAAATATGTGGAAAAATTGAGCCACGTTTTTAGGGTCCCTATAAATACTTGAAGGAAAAAAAAACGCACTGATATATAATGACTCCTTGTTTCCTACATGATGAAAACCTTGTACTAAGGATAGTTATGCAAATGAGATTCAAATTAGTGACATATTTTCAAGAAATGCATGATTAATGTAAAGCCACTTTTAACGTAAATTGTATGTGTCGCTGTAATCGTAGGGCATATTGTCTCCCTCACCTTCCGTTCACAACGGCTCTGCTGCAAACTTCGAGCCATATTTGTTGGTCTTGTCGCTGAAATTAAATAAAACAGGCTTTCAACTGTTCAAAGAAAAAAAACTTCCTCGCGTGTTGGCCTATAGCGATTCGCAATCACCCTATTCAATCTGCTTACCTGTGTGGTATAGTATGATCCCAAGTATCCTTCAGAAATAAATGTATGAAATTTAACCATCCATGAGCAAAGCTGATTAATTATGTATGGAATTCTCAAGAAAATTGTCAAAGGTATTCCTGTGGGACTGCATGCGATGAATCATTGAGGGTAGTAAACGCAGTTAATGGACACCATAAAAACTTCCGTTATATATACGTCGTTTATTGTCCCCATATCACATATTAAACCCACCAATAATAAAAGTATGCGCAGATTGATGGCAATGACATTGAACTCTAAATTTCTTGCAATCAAAATATTGGTCTCTGACCATAACCACATGAGACGTCACACTGAGATGTATTTCATTATTTTTTTGTGTGTTCTCCTTTTCATAAAGGAAAATGTATCTTTGTCTAGTATAATTGTGAATTTGAAACCACAGTGGTTGTTTTGTTTTTCCATAATGAATGTTTTGAAGCAAAGAGCAGGAAGATTGGATTTTTTTTATATTAGGTATGCCTACTGACTATTCTTGGGATCCCACTGTTTTTGTCAGAGTGGACATTTGATTTCAATTGTAATCGAATTTCATATATCATAAAACAAATTATGAATCAAATTGTATAACAATTCTCCAATGAAATTTTACTGAAACTGGTTAATAACAAGTTACATTTATTATTGCAGGAATTTCGTCCCAAGAAAATGATTACTTGAATTCTGTTACATACCAGTAACGTCACGTCCGCGGCGCTTTTTGATTGGCTTGTCAGCCTGCGTGCAAATATTTAGACCAATCAAAATCGTTCAATTGTATTGTGTAATTCTGTCCGCACGGTAAACAAGATAAGTGGCCTTTTGATCAACAGTTACGGGAATTTATGCAGAATTATCACACTTGTGTATAAGTGTTTATTGATTAAATGTAGTCCCTTCTGATAAAAAATACCCGTTCAACACTTTTAAAACAACATTTTTCAACAAAATGGCATCTTGCAGCAAAGATTACATTGTTGTAGTTTGCTTTTCAAGTTACCAATTTTCGATTTAACTTCTTTGAAACAAATGCAGGTGTCATTTTTAATGTAGAATACGCTCCTGATATTTCCAATATCCATGCATGCGTAAGTGTCTATTCTTTCTCAAGGTTGTCATTTATATATGCATAGAACTTCATTCAGCACAAAGCGACAAAAATATATCTATATTTGCAGTAATTCATCACTCAGTAGTATGAATAATACATAAAGCTAATGTATATAAAGAGTACTTCGATTAAATATAGCAGACAGGTCTGGTATGCATACATTAACGACGCGAAAACATTGATATATTCATCCTTCCAGCAGATCAGGGGCGTCGATTTGTAGTCATAGGTGGGAGTGGGAAGGGAAGAAGGAAGGGGGTGACACAATATGTATGAACAAAATAATACCCCGGGGTTCTAGCAGTTATCAAACATTAGAGGATTAAGCAAGATCTTCGCTAAAGTGCGCGACAAAACTCCTTTATTCGGCTTCAAAAAGATTCGCTCGGTCGATTTTGTCACATACGGCTTGATATATTTGCATCAAATTATTAAGTACAAAAGACATTGGAATATGCACGCAAAAAAGTGGGGGCATGTCATATCGTGTCCCCCATCTCAATAAGTGAGGGGAACATGTCCTCCTGTCTCCCCGGGATTGATGTCATTCAGCAGATGTCCATGGGTAAATTTGAAAATGTTTCTGAGAAGATAATTGCCACCAGGCCATAGAGGTCGGAGAAGCCTGCTTTGACACTGGTAGTCAAAACTAGGAAATCTATATCGTAAGATAGGTGTCATTGTTGGAAGAGGATACACTCCGCTAAACTCAAAAAAAGGAGGCGCAATTCTTTTAAGAACGTTTAGCCAAAGAGAGCTAAGGCAATATCACACAGATAAGTTGTTCATAGGGGTGGTATTTAGAAGTATAACGTCAATGTCCAATAAGGAGGGCATTTGGGAACAGTCATAAACCGTCTTAAAGCTGAATTCCCTGGAGTACTGTTTTCAATTTTGAGTTTCAGACAGATACATTTGTATTAAGCGATAAGTTCGAAATCTGAATAAATTCTGAAACAATGTTTTACTGATATGTACGGTCTGCATTCATTTGTTTTTACATTTCCACCAGTGGGGAGAGGGAGCCAAAGGACGTGCTTGGAGACATGGTGCACTTGCGCGACCTTAGTCAGATTCGCAACAACCATGAGATTGTAGAGTCAGTGCACAGTTGAATCAAAATATCAACGGCGCAGTAAAATTTCGAAATTCAATTTTATAACTTATGTGATATTAGATTACACATTTATGTTTTCCTTATTGGAGACATAAAGTCTGATATAATCCTTATTTCATATGACAGTCCGGGAGCAGCCCGAAAAACTGGGTACTTTGAAATACCCCAAAAATTGGGTACTTTTATATATTACATCATCGCATGAGCCTACACATTTGACTAGCCCTCACTAAACGTATGGAGTTTCTCATTTTCCGCTCCGGATTGTCCAAAATTTCACTGGATATCCTGATATTTTGAAGACGGATAGTAAATAGATATTCAAAACTTGATGCTGCTGCTTTTTGAAATTCACCGTCGCCTTTTTGAGAAAATCAACAAAACACACAACACATGGAGGCTGCCATTTTGCTCAATTCTGTATTGAAATCTTGTTCATTATTACATTTTTTCCCCAACAGAAACTAAGGAATGTAATGTATTTCTTTATAACTTTATATTATGTTTTTAATCCAAAATGATGTGTCACAAAGTTTTAACAGCATGTTTTAACATTTTCATGTGTACACAAAAATGTTCTTGTCCTTTCCAAAAGGAAAACAATTTTTCATGAGCTAGAAAACTTGAGGTAGGTTATAAAGAAATGCAAAGCATTAACACATGCTGATGGGCTGATGACATCATAATTTGCATGTTTTTAAATCAAAATGGCAGCTCCCATGAACACAGAAAAAATAAACTTCCATAAAATAAGAAAAAAGTAGACGTATTTAGCATTTAGTAGTAGCATTAAGGTTTTTAATAATTACAACAAATATCTTAGATTTCTTCGGGAGTTATGAAACTTGGTCAGAAGATTTGTTATTTTTAATTCTATCATATGAACTAAGGATTATGTCAAATTTTATGTCTTCTTTAACATGCTTAGATATATGAACTGATGAACGGTAAGTAATCACTGTGGAAACTTGGTGTACTAATTCTCGAGTATGTGTAGGGGTGATTGGGGACAATTGTAATACGGGTCAATTGTAACAGTGGTCATTGCAGAACCATAGTAAGAATATCAACCCTTGTAATGCAATATGTGCTTGCGTGGCCATCTTATCTATCTATCGTACGAACTACAGAAGAAGACCTATCTGTGAAAAAACTTAGTCGTTGAAAATCAATTTTTTGAGCAAGAAAATAAATTTTTCACTTTTTATACTTTCCATTCTCACATGAAAACTATGTAGTGAATGATCAAGCCACACTAGGAAAGAGATCAATAATTGCTTTAAAAATGTAAGCAGTTAGATATGTCCGCCGATACTTCGTTTTCAGTGTACCTAACACAATAGCATTGAGTTTATATGTCAATTGTAACAGCAGTGGAAGTTGAAACTGTTCGATGTTCATACCCAATCCGCGAAAATATCTCCTAGGAAGCCGTTATAGAATATACATTGCAACTGATATCCATATACATTATATAACAACCTTTCCCACACTTATTTTGATGAATGTGGTCCAATAAATTTTTCAGAGTAAAAACATTCAAGAACAGTTGTAAGGGTATCCAAAATTGTAAATGTTACTATTGACCCTTCATGCTTTAACATTTGACTCCACATATGGGTTCAACTGTAACAAATTGTATTCATACAACTGGGCTAATATTTTGCATACAAATTTAGCCAGTTCACTACCTGTCATTGAAATTGTAGATATACCCAGCACCTACTGTATCTATTGCTACTTGACTTGTTATATACATTGTACCTAAGTGAGAAAATTATTTTGTTACTTTTTTTGTTACAATTGTCCCCACTCTCTCCTATGGCTGTATGGTATCACGTCTAGGTTCACATTAAAGTACCTCGATGTTAGGTAGCACCAGGGAGTTGGAATAGTCTAAACCAACTCCCTGGTAGCACGAACCTTTAGAAAATTAGTTCCTGGTCTAGACTGTTTAGACGGTATGCCGGACGATATAAACAACTTTTGGATTTCTTTTACCAGATCAAGTTGCATTGTACAGAGAGCTGTATAATGCATTCACTTGAGAATTTGTTTCCGTCCCGGTACCGCAAAAAGAAGTTTAACCTGTATTTTATTCTGTAACTTCAAAGTAAAATACCATTGTGTAATCATTATATTCTTGTGTATTATAAGTGGTGATGAGTCTTTGTTTTTAAATGCATTCACAAAGCAAGATGAACATGATTGCGCAAATATATGTTTCGTGAATGGATTCCGGTTGTTCCATGACTATGGGTGAAATTATCCACGGTGTTGGGTCATTTAAAGGCTAGATATAGTGTTTACGTGGATATAAAAATACACTTCAATCCAACTTCGTTTCTGATTGGTCTAATTATTTACACAATCACCATTGAACAAACCAATCAATCAGCGGAAGTAACGTTACTATTAAGCCTATGTATCTGAATTATTAGCGACGGGTCAAGTAATTTTCTTGAGATTCCCCCTTTAAACCGAAGCTATCACACCATAATCCTACTTATTAACCACTTTACAAGACACATATTATTAGCGGTTTATGAACAACAAACTTGTTTGATCAGGGCCAAGCTCCTTGGTTTTATCCAGCCTGCCGAGAAATGTATAAAACTGGCCTTGATTTTTCTTAAACGTTCCGCAGTTTCTGGAACAGGCTATATAGTTTGAAACTTGAACGTCGCTTTTTAATATTTCGAAGAAGTAGGCTATAGACAGATAGATGGAATATTCAGCTGTTTCTAGCAGTCTAAAGGAACTTTGAATAGCTGTTATATTTTCTTTTATAATGATTAAGGATACACCTTGTATCTTCATGACACGAAAACATGCAGCTGAGGACGTAACAATCAGAAAGTATATATTTATTACATGAAAATCGTCAATATAGGCCTATCCGTCGTTTAAGTAACTAGAATACCACCCCACAAATCAAATGTATGTGTTAAAGAATTAAATATTGATTTTATGTACAATAGTAAGATTTCGATATAGACGACACTGTTACAAACAATTACTGTTATAAGCAGTTTATTAATAAGATAAACAGTATAGAAGCATCAAACACAGATCTCTTTCGTCATCTGGTCATTGCCCATAGTCAGATAGTACCCTTGTTCTTGGTGTAATTATCATTTTCTATGATAAAATAAGATTCGGGTCAAATATCTATTTACTGTAAAATCTGAAATGAATTTTGGTGAATTTATTGACTGAAAATTTAACAGATGCAGGAAACCGATGTATAAAATGCTTTTAAAAACAGAAGTTGCGATATATCATGTTTTAAAATACAGCTTCTTGAAATTCATAACGGATGCTATATCCCTGAAGACAATTTTTAAAAATATGAACGTTTAAATCGTTATGCCGCACTTCTGCGTGTTGGTAATTGCTAGCATAAAAGCTATCTCTGCAAATGCCCCTTTGAATACTCTGTAAATGAAATGTAAAAAACACCTTGCAGCACTGCTACCTCAATGAAGTGTGTTACGTACCGTAAGATGTCTCTTTTCATTTGTAAATCCGTAAGATATTGGATATGACGCCTCTTTAAAAGGAATGTAGCCGATATACTTCTTAAATTTCAGACTTGAGATGGAAAATGCTTCAAACTGTTGTAATAAATGCAAGAGTAAGCATTATTTTATAAGGCACAAGGGGATACTCAAAATTATTTCAGGATTAGAA
>JAIGNY010001554.1:150000-290000 GCA_020152595.1 Chiridota heheva | reverse complement strand
TTCCGGTCTAGTGCTCCTTTAAGGTGCCCAGTTGAATTCTAGCTATTGCAGATTGATCTTCTTTGCCACCTATGGCGGAAGGGGAGGGGTGGGGGGAGGAGTAGTTTTGCACGAGGGTTTGAATCATTCCCAAATTAACCACCTGACTTGAAAAGTTGAATAAACTATTGTGTAATTATATTACCAATATACAATGCATCATTGCAATAATTTCTCATTAGATGACAACCACTGTTATCTGGTTACTATAACACTGATTGAGTAAGCATTTTCAACCAATGGAGAAAACAACCGAAATTGCCTTTCATCTTTACCAAATATATCATCTACTTTTCAAAAAGATAGTAACAGCGTATTTTTCACCCACATGTATGGCTGTATGGTAACACCTGCAGTACTGTTTCTACTTCATACGTTAAAACGATGAAACTTTAAAGGTAATTTATGCGGTCGGTGCACGGTAAATATAACAGGTTCGACAATCTTAAGAAATCAATAACTCGGGGGAAATGTACAGTATCAAATTATTTCGCATATGGGAAAGTATAATTATATAAAGAGAATTGAAAATAATGAATTTTATTTTTGGAAAAGATGTTTAACCTGTTTGTATTCAAAACGGTACCGAAAAACGATTTCTTTTTTCTTTTTTCGCGCGCTCAATTACATTTCTTCTATAGTATTAATTATGTGCAGGCTTTCACAACATCATTTTCAGGTACACGGAAAGTAGTCTGGTAGTAGAGCTGAACGCTTGAAAATGTATCAAAATGATGCATTTGGCATTTGATTGACATGAAATGCAATTTGCTTATGATACTGGAAGTGAAACGCTTATCCAGGCAAAGATCCATGGGGTGGGTGCTCGCTCGGGCACCCTCTAAAAGTCATCAAAAAAAAGACAAGTCTTAGACTACAAGAATTTCTTAGCTAATTACAATCACCATCACTTTAGTGGAGTATATAACCAGATAACTGACTGTGTTAACGTAGCTGAGAACCAACTTTGCCTCGGGGAACCCCTTCTATGTATTACTGGGTGCACCTCTGAGAACTCCTAAATCTGCTCTTAGAACATTTGTCACTTTGTGCATATTAAATCTTTAAAAAAAAACACAATTATGGAAATCTACTTCAGGCAGGGGTGTAAGAAGCTACTGAGGCACGAGACCTCTTGGGGGGAACTTCCCAAGTCACATTATATTTCCCATCTGTAGAATTAAAGAGCCCAAAGCAGCAAAATAAGGTAAAAGAGGCACTTCATTTTTAGGAAGGGGCACATTCCCCCCGTATATGGAACTGACAAAAGTCGTCAGTTTCCTGCTAGTGGGTCAGTATAAGGGACTACATTTTGAAAGGGGCACTTTTGTAATATTTTTGTGTTCTTGCACCTTTGACAGTAATTAAGGGGCACTTTTCATTTCAAGTGGGGCACGTTCCCCTCTGGCCCGATTCTTACACCTATGACTTCAGGCATCCAATTTATACAAAGATAAGTCAAGAGGAACGGTATTTTGGCATTGCACTTGTATACGATTATGTGGGACACAGTTATTGGTCCTATGCCATTATCTGACAGACTAAATCATAGGCGGGATTTAGGGATGCAAAGGGAGCATCCCCGCACTTTAGTTCCATATATGTGTATCTTTTGCATTGGTGATTTCTTTTGTATGGTATTGTGATTTTGTGAATATATGATTGCACACCACTTTTGGTAAACATGTCCTATTTTTTGACTATAGCCCCATCCCTTTCCCGCCCCATTTTCGTTGGGAATATCCCGCCCATTCTGACTATGTACAGTTAAAATCAATTTCGGACCAAAATCGGGAATCAAACTTATGATTATTGAGTAGCAAAAAGCTTTGAAAGAACGGGATGTGTGTGTGTGGGTGTGTATGGGTGTGTGTGTGTGTGTGGCCGGGCGGGGTACACGCTTTGCTCCTACACTTATCTGAACTCTTAAGATTACTTTTTATTCATAAAATGTATTTCCGTAGACGTGTAGCGCATACAACACTGTTTTCATAACAATTTTGGGTACTATTGGTTTAAAAGTGTGCATGTGTGGGAAGGGAAGTTCAGGGGCGTCACCAGTGGCGTGGTGGCAGGGGGTAAAGGGAAAATTTCCCCCAGACAAAAATTATGAAAGGTCACCGAATGCTCACATAAATATAGGGGCGCAAAAATTGTCCTGATAAATATTTGCATATACTCTTTATTCTCAACTTTTGCAATTTGTATCATTTAATAAACAAACGTTGTGAATGTTTTCTCTCAGAGCTTTATTTTTACACCAAAAACATGAAAATCATCCGTGGACCCCAACTAAAGACACAATAGTGTAGTCAATGCGATCCTAAATTTTAACATTTATTTTAACTTTAGTGTGAAATTGACTTAGACACAATGGAGGCAATTTTTTGATACAAAAATTGCGCCAAAAAACGCCAAGCTTCTGGAGGTCGCCCCCTGGGCGTTTCCCAAGACTTCGATCCTGGACAGCTGGATTTGACACAATACTAAGCAATTTCCTGCTATCAAAATCGCGGGAAATGCAGGGCTTCCGGGGCTTCGCCCCTAGATTTGACTCAATGTCATTTTAAAGCAAGTTTTCTGCATCAAAACCACAAGAAATGTATAGGGCTTCCAGGGGGCTTCGCCCCTGGGCCCCTAACAAGGCTTCGCTCCTATGATTTGACACAATTTAACACAATTTTTAGCACCAAAATCACGAAACCGTAAGGCTTCCGGAGACTTTGCCCCTGGACCCCTACCAGGGCTTCGCCTTAGATTTGACACAATTGTAAGCATTTTTTTGCTATCAAACAGTCAAAAGCGCAGGATTTCGCCCTGGATTTGACACAAATTAAGCAATTTTCTGTTATCGAAATCGCTTCACTGCTATGATTTGATTCAAATTTAAACAATTTTGGCAAAGGAAAGGGCTTCCGGGGCTTCGTTCCTAGAATTGACACGATTTTAAGCAATTCTCTGCTGTCAAATCACAAGAAACGTTAGGCGTGCCTTAGATTGACACAAATTTAAACAATTTTGTTGCTACTAAATTCACGAGAAGCACAGGGCTTCCGGGGGCTTCGCTCCTAGATTTGACACAACTTTAAGCAATTCTCTACTGTTAAATCACAAGAAACGCAGGGCTTCCGAGGGTTTCGCCTCCTGGACCCTACCAGGGCTACTCCTTAACTGCTTACTGAGATTTGGCACACTTGTAAGTAGTGTTTTTGCTATCAAGCAGTCACTGGCGCAGAGCTTCGCCCGGGACCTCGCCCTGATTTTGATCAGAGTTTAAGCAATTTTCGTATTGAAATCACAAGAAAGGCAGGACTTTAATCTTATTGGGCCCCTAACAGGGCTTCGTTAATAGATATGAAAGAAACAATTTTAATCAATTATCTGTCACCAAAATTACGAGAAACGCAAGGCTTAGCTTAGACCCTGAATTTGACACAATATTCTGCAATCAAAATCATAACACAGGGTTTTCGGGGACTTCGCCTGGGATCCCTACCAGATTACCAGTGTTTCGCCCACAGATTTGAAACACGGATTTTAAGCATTGCCAAATTCCTGCTACCAATATCACGAGAAACAGAAGGCTTCGTTCTTGGATTTGATATGATTTTAATATCGCGAGAAACATAAGGCTTCGTTCTTGGATTTGATTTGATTTTAAGCAATTTTTCTGCTACCAAAACAATGAGAAACACCTGACTTCCTTGTGGCCCTTGTAACGGCTGTAGAGGGAAATCATGAATTTACTACCTTCAACTAATGAACTCAATGAATTTATCTGCCAACTAAACGGTGTATGTCAATTAAGATCTAGGCTATGTGCCAACTTGAACGTTTATACTTTCACGAGCATTATCTTTTTTTGGGGGTGGGAAAAGCCCTTTCCCCACAGTAAAACATGACCCACTACGCCACTAGGCGTCACTAAGGTCGACGGCGACTCGGGGTGCTGACATTTTTACCCGACAATAATCTATGATTGTTCTGACAGAAAGTCTCTGCAGCATTCCAGTCCAGGTGTGTAGGAAATGGGGATTGGGAGGATAGGGAGAAGGGGATGGGGGTGGTAGTCTGCGTCCGGAGGAATTTTACTTTCCTGGTGGCATGCCTCCTCCCGATTTGGAGGTAACATTGGGACCTTATTGAAATAAAAGTGATAGAAAAGATTGGTAAAATTGTAAATTTCCCAAAAATGACAAAAATTTTACGAATGTTGAAAACAAAAATTAAAGAGTGTAATGTAATGTATGTAATTGTTCATCAGGTTTTCAGAGCGAATGAGTTGAGATTATGACATGTATGAAGTGAGTATGAAGATTCGTACTTACTCTAAAATCTGCCATATCTTTTACAGCTCCCTGGGTTCTTGGGTTAAGAAGGGGAGGTGTCCACATACGCATATTCCGCCCCTCCGTGTCCAACAACCAACACACTTATTTTGAAACAACGACTGTACACGATTAAAATCCCCGGGCGAACCTGCCATATAACCTCAACTTAGTGTGTAAACGTTCCCCCAACACAAGCGTAAATAAAATACTTACCGTCTAGTCAGAATCGAGTCACATGCCATCCATGATCCAAAAAAGCGTTTGTTTATCTTCTTCTACAGTGAGCTGTGTTGGCAACTTTTTAATCGAGTGCAGTGAGTGTATCATCAAAATACGTTTTGTCCGGGTTAGTAACATTTGGGTTTCCAATATCCTGTCGAATTCATTGCGACGATAATAAGTCTCGTGTTTTTACAGTCATCTAGAAGTTAGTTGATTTCGTTGCCTTTCAAATTCAAGCTCCAACTTCCAAGCCCCGTTACTTCCAAGCCTCATGGATGGAGAGGATACCTCTGGTACGGTGCAGCACAACATCACCGATAGAAATACTGTTACGGTACAATAAGTCTGTTAAGTTTTAATAGCACAGTGGCAGTTTAAGTCACAGGTGTTCCTAACGTTATGGCAACCTATATGCTTACACTATATATTTATATATAAAGAAAGGTAGGACTCTTTCTAACGCGACTATCGAACCGTACAAAAAAAATCCTTTTTTTGAACCACTCGCGAATTTTAATTAAACTTTTTTACTCTACTCACATTTGCTGGAGACTCCCTTCTTTGTGTATAAGCTACTGTATTTGTTAGTTTTTCTTTGATTAGATGTACAAACGATAAATTTTCTACCAAATTACCGTCAAGACAATCTATCCGTCTAACAATTTGCTGCAAACTATAAGAACCGTTGTGATGATGTCATGAAGAAGCAGCGCTGCAATTACGTCATCGCAACGTTTCTTATAGTTTGCAGCAAATTGTTAGACGAATAGATTGTCTTGACGGTAATTTGGTAGAAAATTCATCGTTTGTACATCTAATCGGAGAAAAACTAACAAATACCGTAGCTTATACACGAAGAAGGGAGTCTCCAGCAAATGTGAGTAGAGTAAAAGAGTTTAATTAAGATTCGCGAGTGGTCAAAAAAAAGGATTTTTTTTGTACGGTTCGATAGTCGCGTTAGAAAGAGTCCTACCTTTCTTTATATGTATATATATATAGTGTAAGGATATAGGTTGCCATAACGTTAGGAACACCTGTGGTTTAAGTTACGTTAGGCCAGTGCAGATTTGTGTTCACTGTTTGCCAGAGTGTAACACTGTAAATATAGTTACATAGAAATAGAGTAGAATGATATGAGCCTTTAGGATTCTGCTACAAAGACTCTGGATTGACATGAAAAACAGATTATTCAAACCTAAATTAACCTAGTCCACTATTTCAATTTGTGACACGGAATAAGATGACACAACATTTTTAGGAAATGATTTGGGATTATGTTAACTTAATGTCAGGGAGTTGTGCTAGATTTTGAAATCAATTTTGATATTGTGTTTGTTTGTTGTTTGTAATGATCATCATCCTCCTGCGATCGGAAAAACGACAACAACCTCATTCTAGAGGGATTTCATCACGTGACTTTAACTCAACTGAACTCCATTTTGCAGGGCAGCTGTGTTGTTGCGTTTCACGCATCTTCACACAGCACAGTCATATCACACGTACAACAAACATACTACATGCTAACCTACCAGTACCAGTTCAGCAAATTTAACTGATTGCAGTTTTTTGCTTGCTTCCGATTTTTCTTCAAATTTTCCTTAAGTAAGTTATATTTTCACCGGGTATACGAAGAGTATTTCAACGTTTGATTGTTTGTTTGTTTGTACATGATCTTCCCTTGCGGGAACTCGGCAAAACTCCTATATGGAGCATAGACGCCAAGCTATATAGCCTGCATAGCAGCTGCCAGTCTCATGCGACCAGGACGGAAGTGGATGAACACTGGGTTTTCACCCTACTCTTTTTGAGAAGTGTTCAGAGAACCAGGTAGGGTGTGACTGTCCTACCATCGAACTGACAGCTTAACGTCCCCTCCGAAGGACGGTGAGCACCATTCAACCATTGCCACTTTTCTCAACAGCTGAATGAGGAGCAGGAGCTGCAAACGAGGTACTTCCGCTTTGATGATCTTCGTATCTGTCTGCATAGCTGTGAAAAAACTGGTTAGACCTGTCTGAGGCTTGAACCGGATACCTCCAGCATCTCAGTCGTGTGCTCTACCAACTGAGCTACCTGACGTTAACGCCATCTGATTGTTCGTTATACTCAGACAAAGCCTACATGCCTGATATGAAGTGCCCACTGCAAATCCTAGAGTGTAAGGCCTACCGTAGGTTGAAAACCGTTGATCGTACAGCAGAAACCCATTTCGAACGTTGATCAGGATCAGATGGAAATCTAGAAAATGTATTTTCATTCGCTTGCGCACATCTATTAGTGCAACCAATGGCACAGCAAGATTCCAGCATAATTATCTTACAAACATAATCTTATATAACAACATGCAAATATATGTAAGTCTAATTAAGTGTACAGCAGACGACAGTGGTTTTGACCGACAAAATGGCGATGTAAACAAAGTCACTTGACCTTGTGATGTCAGCTGAAACACCCTTATTGGCTTAACAATGCCTCTAGAGGTGGCAAAACTAGTACATGTCCAAAGGCCGAAGTGAATATAGAGTTGTGGTGACTGATTTTGCAGTACATGTTGCAAAATGCTAGTCAGGATTTGTTTTCACCAACAAAAGCATTACATTTTCTACTTATTTCTATTGTTTTGATGATGTCACTCTGAATAGGTCAGTAGTAAATTTCCTGTGGAACTTGAAATTTCCAAGGAATATAATGTGCATGGATAAATTTCATAATTTTTACAATGACCAGCTGTGTTTGACATTCCTTATAATTTTTCTGAGAGTTAATGAGTGTTACAGTGTAGTAGTGTACTTACTGTAGTTCTCTGCATTGTAATTGGTGCTTTAAAGAGGGCTTGACACGAAAATAAAAATTGAGTTTATAACAATTTGCATAGTTCATTAATATCAAAAACATAATATCAAAAACATAATATCCAATCAAAAGTCCGGAAAAGAAACTATTTGCATGAAAAAAATTGAAACTAATCAAGGAATTGACACTCCCGACAATGCAAGAATTGAAAACTAGTAAACGAAAACGGAAGTTGTGTGACGTCACTTCCAGAGCAATCTCATCAGTGGACATACAGATACAGTGCAAATTCCATTTAAGCAAAGTTTTTCCTTTGGATCGGGATTGCTCTTCTTTAGAAGATATTGATATTGATATATCAGGTCCTTTCTGATATAAATAAATGTTTTTATTATAAGCCTACATGTAGATGTCAATGTTTGCAATAATTATTGCAAACTATTATAAATAAAGCTGGTTAAAATTTGATACTTAAAAATTTCATTTCGGAACAAATCAGTGTCACTAAGTCAATGGGTAATTTCAACATTAGGTTTCCTATTAGAATTTACTATGTTAGACTGCTGCAGAGCACAGAAAATTATAAACATAATTTGTTTTCAACCTATGGTTTCTTATAGCATAGTAAGGTTTAACGTCCCGAAAGCATCTAGTGCTGGACATTATATCAAGACGGCCTTTGATAACCAGTTGTGAACTAACTGGTTGCAGACCCACCGGGTGAGAAGTTATACATTGTGATAATATTTGCTACATTTTAATTCTATGAAAATAATGTACATACAATATATGATATTATCATGTGAAATGTCAAATTGAAGAAAATATTTTATGTTCAACTTCATCAAGTTAAATGTTTCACTGTTAAGACTAACTTTAGACACAAGTTTTGCAACACTTAGGCTTACATCATTACGGCATTTGAAAAGCGATGATATATTTTCATGAAACTTGAAGAGATGACTTAGCTTATTTAAAAAGTCTACGAAACATTTGATATTTCCTTCGAAAAATCAAATTCCTTCGTAAAATGATATAATTTCCCAAAATTCTTCATAGATCCTCAAGTATTTCTCATAACACTGGAGGGTTTAAAACCCTTAAAGTTCTTAACAATATTTGTACACCAATAGCTGTATCAGGCATGCTTTTACTATTGTATTCATTTGCATAAAGTTACTACTTCACAGTATATGAACTGACAAGACTGTTTTAGTTAGTATGCTCAGTCAGGGAGTGTGACTGCATATGGACATAGGGAGGGATGTCATATGGGACATAGATGGGGAGGGGGGGAGGGCATACAATACATTGGATGGGGGGGGGGAGGGCATACAGTACATAGGATAGAATATATACCATGTGGAATGTACCAAGGGCTATATCAGGCATGATTATTTGACTCAGCCTTTTTTTTTATTCAACAGTTCATTTGCATATAAGTTATTATATGGACTGACAGACTCTCATATGTAGTGTGCTCAATCAGGAAATGTGATAGCTACAAAAGTAGTTGGGACAAATCCCCAGTTCTCCTGATCATTGTTGAAAGTTGTATTTTACCATGTTTTTTGCAAAGCGCACAATATTGAAAGGAGGGAGGTGGCGAAAAATGCTGTTAAAATAGTTTAAGCGGTTTTGTCCCAACACTTTTGGCCATGATTGTCCGAGTGAGATTTCTTATGGAACCTAGAGGATGTCATGTGGGACATGGGGTGGGATTACATGTGGAACATGGGGTGGGATGACATGTGGAACATGGGGTGGGATGCCATGTGGAACAGGGTTGGATGCCATGTGGAGTATATGGTGGAATGCTATGGGATGGGATGTCATGTGGGACATGGGATGTCATGTGGGACATGGGGTGGGATGCCACGAGTCACCCAGAGTGTGACATAAGTTGGGATGCCGTGTGTGACATAGTGTAGGAGGCTATGTTGGACATAGGGTAGTAGGCCATGGTTACATGGGATGTGATGCTATGTGTGATATCAAGTAGGATGTCATTGGGTGAAATACCATGTGGAATATATGGTGGGATTCAATGTGGGGCATAAGGGGGATGCCATGTAGCACATCAGGTGGGAAGCTACTGATGCAGGACATAAGGTGGGATGTCATGGGGGACATAGGGAGAGATGCCATGTGGAAGATATGGTGGAATGACATGTGGGACATTGGGTGGGATGCCATTTGGGACATGGAATGGGATCCTTGTGGGACATTTGGTGGATTGCCATGTGGGTCATAGGGTGGGATGCCATGTGAGACATGGTGGAATGCCATGTGGGACATGTGGTGGAATGCCATGTGGAACATATGTTGGAATGCCATGTAGGAGATATGGTGGTATGCCATGTGGGACAAGGGATGGGATGGTATGTCATGTGGGACATAGGGTGAAATGCCATGTGGGACATGAGATGCCATGTGAGACTTAGTGTAAGATGCCATTTTTATAATTGGCCGGATCATATGGTATGGGTGTCAGTTTGCTTGGGCATTCGAACCATGATTGTATTTAACGTTCTAGTTTTGTTTTTTATTGTTTTTAAATTGACAGTTTCACTGCACTCAGACACTTGGTCATGGCAGGAATTTTAAATATCTGCTTTACAGTAGGTCAGAACATTCCTTATCATGTAAGCATAATTATGTTCTTGTGAGACATCTCACTAGAACGCTACTAGTTACCCAGTCCACTACAGCACGTTTATGGTTGTTTCTTGTTTTGTGTGTATACTGAAAATTCTCTGGTGGTTGTATAAAATAACAATTTGTTCATGACAATATTGAAAAAACAAATATAGCAACATCTTAGTAAAGAACTTAAAAACTTGTTCGAATTAGAAGTGGCCGTTACAATTGTGACTGTCTTGATTTGCATGATATGTTTTTGAAGGGAGGGGGGGGGGGGCACAGCAGTTAATATGAAGAAAAAAATGTGTTCTGCCATACAGTAGGCAGCGCTGTATTGGCATTGCGTATACTATAAGGTGCAAGCCCTAAATACAGTAGCTTTAAATGATATAAAGTTTTCAAATGAAAATAATTGAGGTCACATTGTCAAGTACAGTAGTGAAAACAAGAAAACAAAATAAAATCCACCTAGAGAAGCATGAGAAACCTCAGGCACAACCACAAAACCATGGTACCCCTGCAAATTTCTTGGTATTTATGTATTCATTAAATTTGTAAAGCATGATGTAAAATTCAAATGATACTATTAATTACTTGTGTTGAAACATTGACCAGAATATGAACTAATGAATGGTGGAAAAAACAGCAATTATTTTAAATCCAAGTCATACGTGATATATATATAAATGTTCTCTTAATGGGATAACATAGGAGGAGGAGGGGGTGTGCCTTCTTAGCAACTTTGATATGATAGGAGGATCGGGGGTTATTGGTAGGTCGTGGGTGAATGGATGATGATAGGTGGATGAAAGCAGGGAGGCTTGGTGGGGAACTGGGAGGGTGGGTTGATTGAATTATGATTTGGTTGGTAAAATAGGAACTAGCATTGGTGGGCCCAGCATAACAAACTTGTTTTATGCAGATGACACACCCCGCTGCTAGTCAGAAGCATCGCTATAGAAGATTGTTGACATAGTAAATGAAGAAAGTACGAAGAGAGGCCTGAAAATGAATGTCACAAAGATGAAAACAATAGTGGTCAGTAAAGCAGTAGTGAAACCCAAGGCTAACATAATGGTAAAGGGAAAGTGTTTGGTTCAGGTTAAGACATTTGTGATATATCTTACTGCATGCACGCCCCCACTCATGTACACATATGTTGGATCACAATTAATATCGTATTCAATATCTCGAGAAATCATGTCAAATAGTCATTCATTCAACAGAATACTTTACAATGTTTAAGTACTCAGCTCAATCAATTACAGAGGATGGAACAATGAAGATGTATGTAGGAAAAAGAATTGAAATAGCCTGGCAAAGTTTTATATACATGAAAGATATTATAATACCTAAATCAGTAAAAATATTAACCAGAAAGCGGCTCGCAAGATGTTATGTTTTATACTGTACTGAAACCTGGACTTTAAAGCAACATATCGAGAAAAAGATAAGAAAATGCTTGAAGTCCCATACACAACACATATGAGTAACGAAAATGTTTTGATCAATGTAAAGGGAAAATGCTTAAACTTCAATAACCTGATAACTCAAAGAAAACTTAAGTACTGTAATTTGGTCATGCTGTAAGGAGAGATTGTTTAGGTGATGAGGAGAGTGACGGAGGGGAAGAGAACAGATATTCAATGGAGTTTTATGTCAATGCTGGAAGATCTAGACTTTGTTAAAGAGATAGCACTACAGTACTATCATCAAAGTTTGTTCACATACAAAATTAGACCAAAGGTGTTGGTGGAAGAAGCTGGGGAGAATTGGACTGAAGCTCAACTATAAGAAATGTAAGAGTATTAGGATAAATAGCAAAAGGAAGGAAAAGATAAAAGTAGGAAGTGAAGAAGTTGAGGATGTAGAGGACTTTGTATACCTTGGAGCAACGTTAACTGCTGATGGAGGAGGTGCCAAGGACATTCACAACAGAATGGCCAAAGCCAGACTTCCTTAGATTGAGTAAGTAAGGTATGAAGTTCTGCAAGCATTGGAAGAAACATGAAAATCAGAAGGGAAACCAGAAGGGCATTGGAATGTGGGAAGACCTAGGATGATGACATTGAGGAAAATGGTTGAGAAGGAGAGAGACAGAACAGGGTGGAGATCGTGGACTGATGTAAGGAGAGCAGATGAAAGAAGTGAATGGAGAGTTGATGTCCGGGTCTTGTGTGCCTCCTCGTGTGGAGAGAATTAAGGTTAAGGTAAGAAGAAATAAACTACAGAAGCTAGTTCAAGGCAGACCATGTAGTACCTGGCTGACTGATGTGAAAAAGTGGACAGGTCTCAACCTTAAGGTATGTGTGAGACATGCTAATGATCTCCTCTAATGGATGACCGCACATCTATCCTTGGTAGCTGTGACCTCCAGGTAACAGGTTGGTAAAAAACTTTGGTGGATGGAGGAAGACTGTTAACTAAGGTAGAAGATGACATCATGAATGGGAGATGGATGAATTGTGGGGAAAAAATTCACCATATTACAGTATTTAATTCTTAACTCCTGCCTGACAAAATCTATCCCAGAAATATTTGGATTATAATCTACCTTTTAATGATCTTTATTATACATTCATTGTAACTCACTATTCCAGCAGCATGTATTGTTTTAAGTTCCTATTAGACAAGATTCACATTCCATCATTTCCTTTCATGCCAGACAATAATTATTTTGATTTTTTGTGATTCCAGAAACTAGGTTAATTGACTTTCCAAAAAATTCAGTCCACAAAATTTACAATTACCTCTGCCAACAAAGTGGAACGGAGGTTATATTTTTGCTTGCGTGTGTCTGTTTGTCATCAACGTATCTCAAGAATATGGGTGATTGGATTTTGTCTCAATTTAGTGTGTGGTTTTTCACATTAACATTTGGGTCATATTAGATCAGGAAGGGCAGAAATGGAGGGGTTGGGATCTTCGAGTGCTGAAATTTTAGTTTGGGTTACGATTATTTAAAAAATTCCTTTATCACTTCTGCCTTATCCCTTGAAAGATAACTACAGTTGAATGAGGAAAAACATACTGGAAATTTAGAATAAATAACTAATAGCCATTTATCAATTTTGTTAAAAAATTGAATGAGTATGTAAGAAGAAAATATACTTTTGTACTTATTATAGTAAGTTTCATTAGTTAGTTGAAGCCAATTTGAAATTTTAGTCTTTTTCTTGGCTACTTAGTAGGCACAGACCTGTGCTTTTTTCTGATTTTCCTTGCATTCTCTCATTTAAATACTGTAACAGTTATCAAAGCAAAATGAATGATTGTTGCTTTAAATCTGCATGCAGCTACAGTACATAATGCCCTCAAATGGGACTTTAATATTTAACCACTAAGTAATTAAATCTTGCTTATGGGCACCTCTTGAACTTCATTACAGTATGTTAGGAAGAAATAGAAAGTGTAACCATAAATATAATTTATCCGTGTGAATTTTTCCAAGATATTAATTTTGCTTAATAAGATTGCCATCTTGATTTAGGTGACAGTCAGTTTCTGTTTCTTTCCAGCTTGTGATATAATAATTTGTTAACAACCAAAATGGAGGGCTCGACTCATCCGGATGTTCTCGTTGAATTGCACCAGCTCTTACAACACCGAGAAACTGGTAGGTCTTAACCCAAATCCTACATATGGAGAAATACATTACTGTATGTTTTATTTAGCAGTCAGTACCATGTAGAGAATAATGAAGAAGATTTTAAGATATTGAATGTGTCACTTCTTTGTACAGTAGTACTGTGCATACTACAAAGAAGTCAAACAGAATTAATCTTACAGGAATATTTCAGTGAAATACCATGTGGATATATGTGATAGAGGATTATCAATGAAACAATGTGGTGTAAAAATGATGTTAATTCTTTTTCCATTTAGAAGTTAATGCATTTTAAAGATTGTATGAGTATGTTGAAAGGTGACCTCAAAGTGTACATTGTGGTGTCATAAAGGCAAATCCAAGACAATTTGTGTATTTCTTTGAAAATTAATTGCATCTTCTTAAATTACTAGAATTATTTTTTAGTTTATTTGTTGAGATGAGGTATAAGATACACTTTATACAAATGTGCTTTGCCTATCTGCCCATGAACCTTACACTTTTAAGTAAAAGCTAAACATTTTTTTGTTTTATAGTAATACATAAGAATTGTGTTGGATCTGCCTTTATGACATCACATTTTACACCGTGAGATCACGTTGCAACACACTCGCACAATCTTTGAAATGCAATAACTTAAATGGAAAAAGATATCAACATGATTTTTACAAGAAGTTGTTTCTTCAAAAGTCCTCCTATCATATATATGAAAAAAAAGTTTACGGAAATATTTCTTTTAGTTGTTCACTGGCTGAGCTTGTCACTGTGTACAATTGCATATATGTATACCTGTATATCTTTGTAATTTATTTGCATGTATGTAAACTCTTTTCTCTAATAGCCAACAAAATTCTCAACAAGCAGCAAAAACTGTCTCTGCTTACAACTCACATCTCAAAATTAAATCGAATATTTGCTACCTACAACCCAAATGAGCTGACCGAACCTCACGAAAAAGAAAAAGCAGATGTGATAGAATACTTGAGAAACTTCCTAACCAGTACCCCAGCACTGAAGGTGAGTTTAGGCTGATAGGCATAGTAGTAATCCATATCTGTTTCATTACCACAACATCAAAATTACAAATATATAAACATAACGTTATATAAATCACAATAAATAGGATTAAAATTGGACCACTTAACTCTGTATATCTTGACAGGTCAGGCTAAATTAAAATCATGAAAGAAAGACAATGATAGTAAAGTGTATTTGTCTTTTATGAATTTATGATATTTTGTTTAGTATTAATGTACTCTTAAGGGTGGTTGGAGTATATATTGTGAAATTCAACCATTTTTACTCAGCAGCAGCATATACAATAGCAGGAACATAAAACCTGGGCAGGAAATAAATAATAAGATATGATTTTTGTGGCCTATTTCTGAACACAAAATATATTTCACGGAAATGAAATGCCTGTGTCATGGAGGTGATTCCCATATTTGTTTATATTTCTAATATAAAGTTTCAATTCTTCTCAATATGTATGACAACAACAAAGCATTAAAGCAAACATCTTAAAGGTACATGTCATGGACATGTAGAGGCAATGTTAGCTAAATTGCTCTCAAATCTTTCAAGACCATGGAAAGTAGCAAAAACTTTAATCAAGATCGGATAAAATTTGACCATTTTAGAGCGGTATGAAATTTCAGTCTTTAGCATGCAAGTATATTTTTATGTTTCACAGGGTGACCTTGGTAATTTCTTATGTAAATTTATTGTTTCTGGTGAGCATGCAAAGCATAATGCGAACTTATGTAATGGTCTTCCACAGTTTTGCCTGAGATTTGCTCAGAAATGTTCAGTTTTTTGAGAATTCCTCAGAAAAAGTCAAACGTTCTTCTGATATCCTCATGAAAGACTAGAATTTCTTTTAAAAATGTTATAGTTTTTCAGAGACACTTAAGACAGATAGAAGACTATTTCCTTAAAAAGTCAACAAAACATTTGATATTTCCTTAGAAGATAACTGTAAGATGATATAATTTTTCAATATTCTTCAGAGATCCTCAAGTGTCTCTCATAACACTGGAGGTTTAAAACCCTTAAACTTCTTCAAAATATTTGTGCACCAACAGCTGTATCAGGCATGATTATTAAACTCCACCTTTATTATTGTGTTCATTTGCACAAAGTTGCTACAGTATTTAAACTGACAATACTTTTATACTTAGTATGCTCAGTCAGGGAGTGTGTCAGGATGTGACTGCATTTGGACATAGGGAGGGATGCCATGTGGGACATTAATGGGGGCCATGCGGGACATAGGATAGAATATATACCATGTGGTATGCACCAACGGCTATATCAGGCATGATTAATTGACTTTGCCTTTATTTTCTTATTTATTTAACAGTTCATTACCTCTGCCAACGAAGTTGGACGGAGGTTATGTTTTCGCCTCTGTCTGTTTTTTGTTTTGTTTTTTTGTTTGTCTGTTTGTTTGTCATCAAGATATCTCAAGAACTGATGATTGGATTCTGATTAAATTTGGTGTAAGGTTTTGGTTCTGCTTTAGAAAAAAAAGGTGATTAAAATTTGGGACGTATTGGAATAAGGGAAGGGCAAAAATGGAAAGTTGGGGATTTTTAGGGCAAGATTTATCAACACTTAGTTGAAACTTTCCAATACAATGTGCTGAACAATGAATTCATGCTATAAAAGAACAGCCATAAAATGAATTTTCTGGACTCAAAACAAAATCAAGTAAAGTGGTCTCTGGTATCAATGAAATCAAAACAATTGGTTTCTGCCATCAATGAAATTAATGAAATGTGAATCTACCCTGTATAGAGCTCAAACAATGAATGCTTAGCCTGAATTTGACTGAAAACGAGGATCACAAGTGATGATCTTTAAATGTTTAGAATGTAAATATTAATACAGATCAACAGTGAGAAATAGATTGTTTAGGGTTACAACTTGGTGGGTCGAGGGTTTCTGAAGTAGAATGCATTCCGGTGGGGAATGAAGAGAGGCGGAGGTATGCACTTTGCAGAGTGCTATAATTCTAGTTTGCATATGTTATTATTTGAACTGACAGACTTTGATATATAGTAAGCTCAATCAGACACTGTGATAGCTAGGACGAGATTGAGTCTGTAGGATGTCATGTGGGACATGGAGTGGGATGCAATGTGGGAGATATGGTTGGATATAATGTGGGACATAGGATGGGTTGCCATGTGAGACATAAGGAGGGATACCATTTGGGACAGATTGGGATGCCATGTGGGGTTTATGGTGGAATGCCATGTAGGACATTGGGTAGAATGCCATGTGGGACATAAGGTAGAATGCCATGTGGGACATGGGATGTCATGTGGGACATGGGTTGTGATGCCATGTGGGACATGGGGTGGGATGTCATGTGGGACATGGGGTGGGATGATATGAGTAATACAGTGTGACATAAGTTGGGATGCCATGTGTGACATAGGGTAGGAGGCCTTGTGGGGAAATAGGGTAAGAGGCCATGGGGATGTGGGATTTGATACCATATGGGACATAAAGTGGGATGTTATTGGGACATGGAGAGGGACATCATGTGGAACATATGGTGAGATCCAATGTGGGGCATAAGGGGAATACCATGTGGGACATGAGGTGGGAAGCCACTGATGCAGGAAGGACATAAGTTAGGATGCCATGGGGAACATAAGGAGGGATGTCATATGGAACACAGGGAGGGATGCCATGTGGGACATAGGGAGGGATGCAATGTGGGATATATGGTTGGATATAATGTGGGACATAGGATGGGATGCCATGTGGACTTCAAGTGTGATGTCATGTGGGTCATAGGATGAGATGCAATGTGGGTCATAGGGTGGGATGCCATGTGGGACATATGGTAGAATGCCATGTGGGACATATGGTGGAATGCCTTGTGGGAGATATGGTAGAAAGCCATGTGGGACATGGGGTGGGATGTCATGTGGGACATGGAGTGGGATGCAATGAGTAACAAAGTGTGACATAGCTTGGGATGCCATGTGTGACATAGGGTGGGAGGCCTTGTAGGACATAGGGTAAGAGGCCATGGGGAAGTAGGATTTGATACCATATGGGACATAAAGTGGGATGTTATTGGGACATGGGGGATATTATGTGGAACATATTGTGGAATCAAATGTGGGACATAAGGCAGGATTCCATATGGGACATCAGGTGGGAAGCCACTGATGCAGGATATAAGTTAGGATGCTATGTGGGACATAGGATGTTATGTGGGACATAGGATGCTTTGTAGGACTAAGTGTGGGATTTTAATTGGGTGGGTCATATGATATGGGTGTCAACTTGCATGAGCATGCGGACATGACTGTATTAATTGTTTTAATTTAATTGTCTATCACACAGCAATTTGTTGAAGTGATGCAGAGAATTCTAACCACAAGTTTTGAGTCTACCATGCCCCAATCAAATTCTAGCAGTGCCTGAGATTACAAAAAGAAAAGATTTGGAGCTTTCTGCCCATACATCACAAATTTTACATCAATTAAATATTGATCAAAATTTCATCAAACTTTTTTAAACTTAAAAGGGCTATTTGCAAAATTTAAAAACTGAGCAGATATAGATAATCTTTTGAATCATATAGAAATTGCTACATGTCTGTAGACCTTCAAGGTTTTAAAAGAAGAGAATATACATATGTTTAAGTCCTGAATCATTATTATATTTACTGTATTTGAAAAAAGGATGTTGAAGAAAGTAACATCAATTGTTGTTCTGTTAAAAAAAAGAACTAGATTTCAAAGCATTCACAAGACTCTGCAAAATTGGCTGGATTTAAAATCTAATCAACCTGAACTTACATCGTGATGTCTCCGTCATTTGTTGAAACGTGTCTGCAAAATTTGTATGATGGGAATGATTTAGATAACCCCTTAACCAGAAGAATATTTGTCTTCCAAATTTATAATTTTTAGTTTAAAGGTCGAAAAGGCCGTACCTACAAATTCCCAAATATTATTAAAAATCAGAGACACAATTTTATAAAAACTGCAGGTACTGTGTATTGTGTCCTTGAAATCCACCAATTCATTGCACCTATCTTACTAGAATCAGATATTAGGTTTACAGCATTAAATGTATTGCCATTTTCATGTTCTCCCTTGAAATGCATTTTGATAAAACCTGTAAAGTACATATTTGATAATTGTTCTTAATTGCTAATAACCTTGAATTACCACAGTTATAGCCTATGGGAGGTTTTGTGTACATGGTGCTCGAGGCAATATCTATTGAGTCCATACTGAATAAAGTGCTGTATGCATTGATGTGTCTCCAGGGATAATTTTATCCCTGATGTAATTTACTTTTAATTGCATTTAACCAGTTTTTCTCATGTTTACTCTCATCCAATATTTCCTTTATTTTGTTAAAGTTCTTCATTTATACTGTACTCATAAGTGTCTGAACATAAGAGACTCCAAGGTACTATACATGGAAAGTGCACTAACTTTACATGATTATCATTTTCTTTTTTCTATTCATCTTAGTATTGCCGATGAATACTGTTTTGAAATTTCTTCTTTATATCTGCCTTTATAATATTATGTGCACAGTTGTAGTAAGGACAGGTATATTGTTCATAAATTTCTGTCTACCATAAGTTTATAGGAATAAGCATTTAACCAATCGCTGTTTAAATGTCATGTTGATTATATGTGCTTTATAATCTGTTGAAGTTCTCAGCATCTGTGCTCTCCCAGTTCAAGGTTTGTCTGACCTCCTTGGGATGATTCAGTCCTATTTCAGCTTTTTCATACAGAATTTTGTAATTTTTTATTTAATATATCAACCCTCATCTCCAGCCCATGATAATAGAGATTTGGCCTACACTCTCTTAGACTACCAGCACAGTGCAACTGGAGTCAAGGTTGTGCATGTGGTCAAGCTTGACCTCACATATAGGGTGCAAGCTAAAAGCTTCACTTCGAATATTTTAAAGTCATAGCTGGTGTACACAACACAGATCTTGTCAGGGCATGAACATGTGGTAGTTTTGAAAAGGGTATTTTGGCTGTCAAAATGTTAGTGATGGATCACATTCTTGTAAGGCTAGGTCAAAAGATAAAGAAAGGATTTTTTAAATTTAGCTTACTTGTAAACAACATACAATCTACAGTTGCTTTTAAGGGAATAGCATCCTCTAAACTAAAAGCTGAAAACGATTAGGAATGTTTCTTCCAGGAACATTCTTTCCGCACATGATCAAATTATAGCTTCTTAGGGCATTACACTTAGTGAGGTACATACAGTAACCATTCAAAGATGGATTACCAATCAATATGAAGCTGAGAATGAAACTTGCATTACTCAAAATGTAAAAGAACATTAATGTTTAACATTGTTGAGGTCGACACACACGGTGGACTCTAGTGCCTTATTGTTACGGGTGATATCATAGTCATATCAATTGTTAAGCATCTCCCAATCATCCGCATCAATAGATGTGATGCTTGAGGTACTAATGATGAGTAATTGTGACAATTATAGGTGAGCATGGCTATTTATTCCATTGAAAGAAAAAAAAAGTCTTGTTTATTTGTTATGTTGAATAGGAAATAAGAGGTAATATATAACAAAAATGCCTCATTCAGATATTTCTCAACTTTTCAGTTGAATTGTTCAAGCATTACAAATTTTGTTGTTGATGTTTAATTGCACTTTTTTTAGATATTCAATTTTTAGAAAGCCTTCAATAATAATAATGCTATTTTTAGTGTAATATGAAGCACACTTTATATCGTCTTAGACAGTTGCCCTAAACACAAAGAAATGAATTTCATTGGCTATTTAATTCTTCATTCATGTAGTCAGTAGATAATAATGTTTGTATGTGACAATCATAGGTACTGTACATACATGTGCATCTTTAAAAGGGAAATGTGTGTAAAAGTCGTGGTATGACGAAACAAAAAGTAGATGGCAGTTTCAGGATGCTTAATAGTTTCATTTTCTGAACGTGACTAATTTCATCAGTAGGGCATGCTGTATACATATGTCTTGGTTATACTGCGCATACTGTGTACATAAGCGGAATTTGCTAATCTTTAAGTGGGGGAAAAATAAAATAAAAATCACCCTGAAATATAAAATATCACCATAAAAAAGATATAAATATGAAGAGAAAAAAAAGTGTGTGTGAGGGGAAGGAGAAAATGCACCCCCAAATCCTGCCTATGACTGTATATCATGGGTGCAGCCAATTGTGCGTCAACAGGGTCATACAATCCCCCCAAAAAGTACAATGGTAATTGTAAAATTTTAAAAAGGTCCATAAAGTATGCTATAAAAGGTCCAAATTTTCCCTCGGTGACCCCCAATCCGAAAGGCTGGCAACACCCCTGTATACATGTTTGTGTGTGCATTTTCATATACCTCATGTAGCAGGACTAGTTTGTTGGTTTGACATATTTGTCTTGAATGATAGAGGACAAACAAAAAATTAAAGATTTAATAAAGTGTGGATATCTTGTTCAAAAGATACTTTCAGTAGTTTGAAAAAAAAAATATTAAATAAAATTAACTATAAAAGTGAGATGTCACTGATGGCCTCTTAAAGTTGGTATGCCAAAAGCTTGGAATTGATACATTATGTTGAAAACTGTGAAAGTACAGAGAGCAGAGCTGGAAAAAATGAATTCAATATATTTCAATATATTACAATATATTCAAACTGATTACACATAGCTTTGATTACTCATAAACATTTTATTTTCAAAATTTAATAACTGCTATAAAACTCAGAATTTAATGCTCTTTTCGGATGTGGTACTTTGGTACCTAACCCTTGAAGAGAAGATTCTGAGTATATGAGTTTGTTGCAAGTTTTGAGAAAAATAATTGTAATTATCTAACTCCTGTCCTGAGAAAAAATGACACAATATATCAAGTCCGAAAGGAAAGATTACAACAGCCTCAACAGAAATGCAAATAATAAAGGTTTTGCATGAATAGAAAAAACAAAACAATAAACAGCCATACTCTTTACAAAATGCATTTCATAATGAATTATTAAATGGAATTTAGTTCAAACAAATATTGAAAGAGGAAGTGCTTTAAAAAAGGCAAGGTTCTATCATCTGTGATGTAATTATCATGACAGAATCCTTGTGTAATTCAATCATAGAAAATGTTATTAATCCTGCAATCAGCCTAATGAGAAGCTGTTAAACAAACAGCTTACTGTTACAAGCTTCAGAATTCACATCACATTATCAATGGCATTTGTTGATGGATTATCTGCTGGGTTGATTCTTTATCATTTTCCCTCTTTTTTTTTTTTTTAAAGGAATATTCCCATGGTTTTTTGTAATATTTTATTTGAAAGAGCATACTTTTAGAGCCAATTTGGTACAAAAATCAGGTTGATATCATATTCCGTTCAGGAGATATGGATCTTTAAAGATTTCCCAAGTGCATTTTAAAGTTTTTGTACAGTATGATAAATTTGTGTTTGATGATATCATAGAGACAATTCCATTGCAAATGTTTATGTATTTCTTTAAATGTTAATTGGTTGTTTCTGTATGATTAGAAACAATTTTCCAAAAGATATTAAAGTAGGGTATATTTGGCAATGTATATAAATACCTAGCTTTCATCAACTGATTTTTCTAGCAGGTTTTACTAATAAAAAAGAATGATAGATTTTAATAAAATACATAAACTTTGTAGGAGAATGTGTTGCTGTGATGTCATACTGAGCCTTTTGGTATTCATTTATTGGCATTTTTTGTGAACCTTAAAATTTAAATATCTCCTGGTAGGAATAACATATGAACATGATTTTTGTACTAAATTGTTTCTAGTATTTTTTTCTTTCTTATGAAAGGTTACAAAAAAAACATGTTAATGTTCCTTTAAAGTTGAAATTTATATCACAGGAATGCGGAGTTGAAATAATAATATACATGCTATCTGAGCATATCCGTACAGTACAGGCCATAATTCCTGGGGGGACAGGGGGAACTAGTCACCCAATTTCAAACATGAAAAGAATAAAGCAGTTTCTGTGAATTAATTTTTGCATTCTTGGATTTCAAAGGACAGTCACTTCCCAGCCTCGCAAAAAGTCGCTTATTTTCTTCTGTGCGTATTCCACCCACTCAGATTTATGAACATATAATGAGCTAAAACATGCTCTTTTTCGAGGGTGATTACAGCTTCGTTACAGCAAAAACTGTTATCAATACATGGAATTTAGGCAGATAAAAGGTTGAAAATACTATCTATTAACATATTTAGAAATACTTCCAAGTAAAAATTAATGAAATTGGATGGATTTCTAACAATTACAAACTTGGAAAAAACGGGTGTCGGAAAACGTGGTCAAAAACCTCTTTTTTGGTTTTGTGCCCATACAATCTTTACATATGTGATAGAAAAATTCCTTTTCTATCAAAATATATGAACATTAATATCAAAATTAGAAGAAGCTGGTCAGGGGTTCGCATGTTTTGCACCTATTTCTAGAGGACCCATGTTGATTTCACTAATATCATACGATCCATATTATGATTGGACAAAATGCAGTCACGTGATGTTGTTTACATCGGTATTGTAATCTCGCATGTACCAGTGTACTGTACTACACTTAGCATTTGTACGTTTCCACAAACCCTTCGTAAAGTTTCTTTGAAATAACAAAAATATATACTTCAGATTACATGGGAATAAAATGAAATGATATTTAGTGATGACAGAGCTTCTTGAGGCAACTGAATACACTCAGTGTTTGCAGAATTTTGAAAATTAGAACCTTGGTGTATTTAATGTGGTGTCAATACTGATTTTCTAAAATTCAGCTTGTGCAGTAGTATTTTCACCTTTCTTTTGCTATAATTCATAGGGTTAAATACATTTATATTTGCTTACATGTATACTACTAAAATACCACTTCACCAGGGATTTATTATCTTAAATAACAAATCCCTGATTTCATGTACATTCTTCCAACTTTTTGTAAACACATTGTTGCTTTGTAGGCCTATTGGTGTGAATTTTTATCAGTATGAACTATGGCTTGGACTCTGCCTCCTCTGACAAAATTTGAAGTTGAGATTATTTTGGTAATTTACTATGATAGCGATTTAATAGATTATGCCAATTAAACTTACACGGATTCAAACATAACGAAAAATATTCATTTTTGTTTATGGGCCTGGGGATGAATCTGGCAGGAAATGACATTCAGTTGGTCAGAAAAACACACTGAACCCATAGTGTGAGAATGACCTCCAAACCCAAATACTAAAAATAAAAATTGCCTTAGAAAATCACATAATTCACAAATTAGTCTAAAACTTTGCGTAACAGCGGTAAATAATTACGTGCCCATTGTATATGTAGAACACTTTAGCTAGTTGTATGGCACAAAATGGTATTCTATGGAAAAACCACATGTACACTTTTACCAGTGTTCTATATATACATACATGCACAATGGCATTAACTTGCAAGTATAGAAATTGATAATGTTATTCCTGAAGATAAGGAAGACACTTTTTCTTCAACATTTTATTTGCTTCTGGTACGGACATTTTATATACCTTTGAAATTGAAACAGAATACACAGATGCAGTACTGTGTTTTTCAACTGTTCCAGACATATTATAGAAAAAAATGTTCACAACAATTTAATTTTTATTAATAACAATCCCCATGCAAGGTACATATTCATATGTAGTGCCACTTGAATTTTGTTAACAGAAATAGAGATCAATGAAATACTCAATTAAAAAAAATGAAAACATACACCAGGAAAAGTTTTCACAACCACTCAGATTGCCTATTTAAGTCCTCAAGCTAAGGCCTAAACTAGTAGATAATCCGCAGTCTAGATATCTTGGTCGTGCAGTATTTCCTCATTGTCTAATGCGGTATTTCAAGACGATTATAAAAACTTGGCATACTAACATGGCAATACACCAGCTTGATATTGAAAGTAACCTGATTGTTAATTGTTTTTTTTGTTTTTTTCCTCTATTTATTTCATTTCATGGTATATATACAGTACAACAAATAAATACATACATTCATATATACAAATGAACAAAGATGTTCAATAGTACAGAAAATGAAATGAGACTTACATATGACAAAACAAGAAATCAGGGTTTTATGAAAGACTGATATCAGCAAGTCGTGCGAACAGAGGGACATGAAAGAAGTTGTGACTGTACTATACAGAATACAGAAAAAACTTATGTACGAAAAAATTGTTTCCAAATAGCAGTAGCTCAGTTTTAGAGTTCTTCTCTAAAATGTAAAATTCAACCTGCATATAAAATGCAAATTTACAGAAAAATATCTTATTAGGTAAGGTATTGCTGACTTTACAAGAACAAATATAATCTTTAGCATTCAAAATAAAGAAGTTCATGAGAAGCCTCAAGACAATTTGTTAATTTTATCTGGTAAATATAGAACCTAACTTAATAGATCCATGGTTGATTTGTAACTATGGACAGCACTATTCTCATTTTCACAACAGACCTTGCTTACACCTTAAACAATAATAAAAAAAGTCACTGGTCTTTCACTTTTTCAACACATGCTTATTATGATGAACAATCATTTTGATTCAATGCTGCACAGATTAAAATAAATCAAATGACACTAGGCCCTAGGCTAGGTCAGAGTAATAAATGAGATGGAGGTAAAATAAATCTTACCCTAGCTCCTACTCTAACTTACTCTTGATTGCGATAAAAATCCACGTAAAATTTAATGCTAATTTCTGTAATAGTGGCCATTTTCAACTTCAAAATACTGTCACTAATCGCCACATGCAAATTTGGTACTGGCAGAAAGCTTATTGCATCATCTAATGAATTATCGATCAATTGTGACTAAATCTGAAGAAAGCAGGTCAGAGGTCGGCATGAATTTGGTCCAAAATTTAAGCCAACATTTAAGTTCACAAATCCAAATGACAATTACGCAAAATTAGAAATCTGAAAATATGGAAAATTTGGTATCATTCGAAAGAGAAATCAACGAACTCCCACCTAGCTCAATATTTTTACTGCTACAACGTTGTCAGGTGACACCAACGTGATAGAAAAATGTGTCAACCAGTGATGGTTTTGCGAAAACTGCAGAATTTTGAAAGTGGGTGGAGTTCTAACTGAAGAGAATGATGTCACACCACCTCATTAATGCAAGGCTGGGAACTGACTGAGGATGTTCATCTTATCACTAGACTGAAAAGTGAGAGCGTATTTTTAGGGGTCCACCCCAATTTAAAAAAAAAAAAATGCTTATCTAACATGCAACGGTATAGCAATTTTCTCATTTATATGAATATTTAAGTGACCTTTGCCCTCACGTTGTCTGTGGACTATGGAGGCTTGAAGTTTATCGATCTATTGTGGATAATGTATGTGTGAAATTTGCAAAAACGGGCGTCTTCACTTTTCAGTCTAGTTACCCTTTAAAACATTGATCTGTCTTTGTTTACAGAACACAAAGTGTTTCTTAAAAGTAATTTCAAGTTTTTATTTCTCATTTGTAAGAAATTTGTCTCTTGTCAATTGTTATTTTGAATGTGTATAAAACGTTAAGAAAAAACCAATTTGTGAAGTATGATTTTCACTTTAAGAAAACATCAAAATATTTTTGATCAATGTTTTATTTTAAAGACAAAACAGTTCTAATATCAAAAACTAAAATTTGCCAATTATCTTGAGATTTTCAGAGTTTGATGACTATTGTCTGAACAAGTGTAGCCACATTTGTGTGTGACACACCTTATTCCAACCATGCCTGCCAGCTCCAATTTGTTTCTAGCAGTGTCATGGAAAATGAAAAGTATTGACGTGTTAAAAATTATTGTAAATCTGATAATAATCAGTTATTGGGTATCATAAGAAACAAATGTAAAGCCAAGAAATTATTGGAGCATTTCTAATTTGTCAGCTCATGGTCTGGTTCACAACTCAATCATGTGTTCCTCTAGGAATTATGACCTTATAAATAAATGCATCACAGAGACTACTAGGAAAGTGAAAGATGATAAGCAAAGCAGATGTAATCATGAGTGATTTATATATATAATTGCATTTGCTGAAAGACGAATGATTTTAATTCTATATCTATGAGTGCAGATTTAAAACTTTAGAATCATGAGAATTGTTTGAAGGGTTTCGATGTCTGGGCATTGTTGAGATAGAATTGCCTAAAAAGGTGGTTAAAACTGTAATTATCAGCCTTCTGTTTGTATTTAGTGTGATGTATATTCATGAAGGGTTGAAATCATCAGAGTAGTTTAACAGTGCAACATGCAGGTAGATGAAAGGGTTCACGAGGTTGCAATTATATATTAAATATTACAGTAGTTAAGTAGGAAAAGAAAGCAAAAGCTTGTACAAACTTTAACACTGCAAACTGTTTCATGAAACTTTTCTCCAATTTGAATTCCCACATCTGTCGTTATAAAACTTTGTGTTGTACAGTACATGTATATGGCCAATTCATATATGGAACATGAAAGTCTCTACGGTATATGATCAGTATATGGAATTCATATCAGAGCCCATATCAAGCCATACGTGGGATTATTGTAATGGTTTTTTCCTTACCTAATCTCATATATACAGTAGTATTCTCATTAGGCATTGGGGATATTCATCATATGCCCAAAAGAAAAGGTTAAGAATAACATTTTATTTGTTTTCTCTGAACGCAGTTAGTGCATGGGCAAAGTACAGTGCAGGGTGCAATTGACGTCTCTCGTCTTCACTGCCTCACAGTCCTTGAGATAAAGAAAGTTCCTGTCCATCTCCTGGTGGGTCTAAGGTCACTGAGACAGCAGCTTCAGGTGCTCATATGTACCCGGTCTCTCAACTCAATCAAGGTGAATATTAAAGACATCAAACTATATTTAAAGGTATATGGACGTGAGAGAAATTTCAAAAATTACATCAGTCCAGTCAATACAAATTAAGCATAACTTAAAACTTGATTCAAGTTAGATCAACTATAACTCAAAACCAAATTTCTTATTTTCAAAATTCAATAACTGATCTGCTCAAATTTTGATATTATTTTAAGAATGTTGAAATTGCTGCATGTCTTTAGATCTTAAGATACTGTATATGATTACGATTTTTGATATATTTTCTCATAATGATAAGAGAGTAAGATATGTCACATTTTTTATTAAAAAAAGATTTTCAAAAAGTGTTTTAAAATGTGAAATTTTTAAAAGATTTTTTTCATGTTCTTGGTGTATTGTATGTCATATTATTACTTCTTTTCCATGGGAGAACACTTTGTGGGACACTATTGTAGAATTACAAGTTATGTAACATCAGCTAACCATTACAAGTTATGTAACATCAGCTAACCATTACAAGTTATGTGACATCAGCTAACCATTGCATTTATTATGTTGTTGAGATGTTTAATTCATTGTTTTAGTCGCTGATATCGAGCTGTGGAGGAGATCAGGCTGAAGAACAGGAATGGCCTTCGCTGCACACATTAGTCCTTACCTACAACCACATCAATTATTTGGATGATTCCTTGGTAAAGCTTTCAGATTTTTACTGAAATTTCTACAGTGATATGTCGACATTCGTTTCAAGCTCTTTTGTCAATTTGCATCATAAATGTTAAAAGGTTTATTCTCAGAAATGTGTACTGTAGTTCTAGGAACTTCTGATGTTTTAAACGAAAAAATATGTGGTTCCCAAAGTGAAGTTAACTGGAAGTAATATAATTCTGTTTCGCCTGTGTGAGCATCCCTTCCAAGTTAAATCAAGAGATTTGTGACATCATCAATTTCTGTGTTTTTTATTTTCCATGATGCTTTGCACCATGATTGTAAATTTGAAATTCCAGGATGTGTAAATGGGTAAAAGAAACTTTTAATTAATGTAAGGTCTGACTCAAGCTTTCGTAAATTTTAAATTTAGTAGTCCTCTTAGCATTAACCTCTGGCATACCTATTTTTTATGTTTACAAAAAAGGCAAGTGATACATGTAGATAGAAGTCCAGCATTGTATCTATGCATGCAATGCTTCTGTATCAGTCAAGTAAAACAAAACAGAAACCTGAAAGGGAAGAGATATGTATTAAGTAGAATGAAGCATGAATTTAATCTCATATTAAGTTTTGGCTTGAAAGTGTAACAACATTCCTAATAGCAACGTAATACTTTAGATTGCATTGCGTGTTTACAGGTTCAAAATAGAATTGTTATAAAAAAGTAAAAGTTCAAATGAAAGGATTTGATATGACTTGAACATATTTGGATGTTTGCTAATTTTATCAAACAATCAAACAAATATGTTCTATTCAGTTTAAAATTTGTGTATGAAATATGTATATGTATAATATTGATTCTCACTGGGATTTTATCATTTTTCATTCTTTTAGTTGTCTTCAAACTTTGATCTTCGGATTTTTACAATATTACAGATCAAAGTTCCATACCAAAAACTTGACAAATAGTCAAGGAAAGTTCACATTCCTGTATCAGGCATTTATTTTGTTCTTCAAATTTAGTCATTGATGACTTGTTGAACATCTGGTCAAGGTAAATGATGATTGGTGTGTGGGTGAATTTCAAAAGCTCTTTGTTAAAGTAAGGTGGCAAGAGTGACACAGGATCAAAAAGAATTAAAAAATTGGTTCACTTTACAAATATTGAAGAGAGTTCAATTGGTGGCATGACAAATGTTTGTACTTTATGGACTTAATTCGGCTGAAAATGTAAAAGCCTATTAATTAACTACTTATTTTCATGTTTGCTATATTTATGATTATTATTTTTTATAGGACAATGCATGTGTTGCCTCGCTTTCATAAGTCATTTTGATGACTCAGTCAAACATATCTTTTGCAAGACCGTTTGGTGATATTCTACTTATTGCTCAAATTATTTTATTACAAACTGAAGAAACAAATGATCATATAATGTCTCTTTTGTTCGTACATTGTAAAGCGTTTGGTTCCTGCATTGAAGAATCTTGATTTGAGCCACAACAACATTAAACAAACAGGAGATTTCTTAGAGGTAAGGAAATTGAACAGTTGTATTCTTGAAGTATAAACAGATCATAAAGATATTATTAAATGCAACAATAGGCGACCACAAATATAGCTTTTCATTACTTGAAGTTTGTCAGTTGTAGAACTTACTGAAGAAAGAAATGTTTGAAGATTTATTTTATAACCATGAGAAGAAGAAGAATGAATTCTTTTTCAAGTATTGTGTAAAGCACTGCCCTATAGCTTTGCTGTTTCAGAGGAGTAGCCTGCCTGCCCCATCCCTTAATTGGATCGACCCGCCCCTCATGGACTACACGCCAAAAAGGTGCAGCGTTTTGCATGCATGAATGTGCCCCTCAACAAATCTAGCACCTTGCCCCTTTTTAAATCAAGCTAGGGTTTGTAAAAGATTGTGTATCTAGCTGTACTCAATCTCCAAATTGCAGGACAATTTGAAAAATACATAATTTATTTTCTTTGCTATATCAGCCTTGTACATCAACACAATTCACTTAATTTCAATTTTAAACCTCTGTGGCACAAATTCACCAAGGCTGTGTAGGTGCTGTTTAACCCCACTAACCAACCGTGAAAATGAGATTCATGACAACAATTTCCTTTAACTTTGATAATTAGAAATATTTACGGATAGGTCAATGAACATAAGGAGAAATACCATGAAAGAGTAATAAAAAATAGAGTGTGCACGGTAGGTCTCGTGGGATACAGCAAATATCTCTTCTAATTTCAAATTGTGCGTTGTTATGACAGTTAAAGTCTTAAAATCAGTTGAATAAGAACTGATTTATTTTGAATATTAAAGATTTTGTGACAAAAGAATGAAATATAGTTCCAGCTGGCATGGATTTCTTCAAATCTAGTCATTATTTGGAAGTATGTAATTGAATTTGAGGTGGTAAATATACGAAGGAATATCATTCAATTTAACTTCAAATTATGTGCGCTTTCTGAAATTCATAAGCTTGGGAGAAACACTATAAGTGTGAATCTTGAATTTCTGTGTTTTAACACTAGTCTTTTTCCTTTCTATTAATGAGCATAATTAATAAGACTGTCTTTACCCACTTTTTCTCCAACAACCTGCTGTGTTTGAACTCCTCTTACTTCATTTTCACCCAAAATAAATCGTTTATTGTTTTGTCATTGTGAAATAATTAAACCCTCTGGCACTATTGAATGTCATAGTAATTGTATTGACAACACTCACCAATCAAACAATCGATCACAGTATGACTCATAGCTTGAGGTAGCAACCATAGTCAAGAGTCACAGGAGTGTAATGGCATAGATGGTTGGTTGACATAAATATGCCCAAATCTTTCATTTCATGCTAACTTGCTGCTTTTGTGCTTCACCCTCTGATATCATCATTCATTGTCTGCAGAAGCCAACTGTGAACACAACTGGATGGTTTAGAACATAATTAAAACATGTTTGTGTTACATTTCTTTGTCTAGTGTTTAACTGAACTGCAACATCTGAATCTAAGCTTCAACAGCATCAGTAGAATTCCTGCCCTGTCTGACGAATGCCACTTGAACCTCAAAACCATGAATCTGAGGAATAACAACATGGACTCTTTGAATGGCTTCAGACGTTTCTTATATATAGAGAGCCTTGATGTCAGCTGGAATTGCATCTATAGTTTAGGGGTCCTCTTTGCAATCAATTCAGCTGAACATATATCAAAGGTAAGACAGTATAGCAGAATCTTTGCAGGTAATGAGGGTGTGTGTTATGTTCCAGAGGAAATGCTAAACGGATCTTATTCAAGTCTGGTTGAAGTAGAATTGTTTGCAATGGTATCATTGTATCACATTATTGTTTTATAGAGAAGCTTCGGTACAAGCTGGGTTGTAAATCTGAAACAAGCTGTTGAAAGGAAATTATTGGATGGTGGGTAAAATTCTTGTTATGGAATGAATTGATATACTTAGAGCATTTTGTTGGTATATGTTGATAGAAGGGAGAGTTCCAATTTAGTTTGCATGAATTTTCAATACATATGCGACAACACAGAAGAAATAATGATACATATATTCACTTGGTCAGATTCATGACCTGAAGTCATCAGACCGCACAGTAGCTGCACGCCGCTGGAGTATAAACAAAGCGATCAGCTGTATTTGTTTACATATCATATGGCCTGAATTTCAACCACTTAAGGCACAAATTTGCCTTTCAGACATCTTATGATGATCGGTTCGGGATATGTGGCATTGCTTTATTGAGTTTTCAATAAAACATATATCACTGTTTTTGGTAAATTCTAACCTGAATTTCAAGCCAATGTGAATAAACATGCCTACCTAGCAAGTGTAACAGTAAAACGTACAATGTCTGATTGTCTGTAAAAATTGATATAAGCTTCAATTGATTGTTATTCTTAACTGCACAATCAACTAACGAAGCATCTAATTAGTGAAAATGGAGTTTAACTAACAATTTGCAATTGTAAATATTTTGTCCAACTTTGCATACCACATGCAGACACATACGGACTTACCGTTCAACGTAACGCGCAAAGCTTTGTTTTTTTTTACTCGATGAATAAAGTCTTCTTCAGGAAGTGACGTGGCACCAACCAAGTGAATTGATATAGAACTCAACTAATTATATGAAATGTGGTTATTTCTCATTATAGATAGCATTTTGTCTGCTTGAATTGAAAAGTGTTAAAGTGGTGACTTTATTAGAATAGAAGATGATTACATTAGGGTTGCATGTACTTATTCCCTTATTTACTTATTCTACTAAAAAAAATAAGTTAAATTAATTAAAGAAGGATTTCTATCACTTTTCAACTTTTGAAAATGCTTTAATCTTCTTTGTTGGAAATAATTTTATTGCAAAAAAGTTATGTAAGCTACATATGTACAGGATATAAAGCACCACAGATTTGTGCATAGTTAAGTAGTTAAACAAATCCGAGCCATTAGGTCCATAGAGTTGGTGCTTATCCATAGTTCCTATGGCGAAAGTGGTTGAGAGCACATGACTTCCCCAGTCCATTGCAGGTTAACTCCCCAGCAATGTTGGTACTCATTTTACAGCTGAGTGGACTGGAGCAAGTAAAGTGCCTTGTTCAAGGACACAATGCAGCACTCGTGGTGGGAATCAAACTCGGTACCTTCCACTTGCAAGCAGGACTCTTAACCACTGAGTTTCTGCATCTCTGCAGATTGTGTGTAAATGTAACTTAAACAACATGAAATATTTCACAATTCAAAACGTAGAGAATAACAGACATTTCTGTAAAGTTTGAACTTCTTTTGATTGAACAATTAGAATGTCACACTGAATTTGTTTGTATCAAAAAAGAAAGCTGGGAATTTTGTTTCTCTTGGTAATACAATTTTCAAATTTTATTCTAGTAACTTTTTATTTCATTGTTGTACTTCCAGATAAGTATTATCGGCAACCCCATCACCTTTGCTCCTGGTTACAGAGTATCAGTAATTAAGCTGTTCCATGCTAGTGCAGCTTACAGAAAAGTAAGTGCAAACTTCTTCCAATGTTATAAGTGACCTGTCATTTTGTTCTTAAAGGATTACTTCAGTGGTTAAGCAAGTCCATCGTATATGAAAGAGGACTTCAAAAGAAACAAAATGGTGAAGAAAGCATTCAAAAATCTTATTTTGTTAAGGAGATATTTAATTTTTAATTTTAATACCATTTGTGTAGAAACAACTGGAATCAGACTTGTTGTGACATCAGAGCCTTAGATTCCTCAAAGTCTTTATGTATTCTATCATATTTTGTGGCATAAAAAGTCATTTGATATGTCAGAATAGTATTAAAACAGAATCTTGTAAGGGTAATTATAATTTACCTGAGGAAAGTTCAAGAAAAAATAATTCAGATACTAAAAAGTTAAAACAATTTTCTGTAAAACAATTGTTAAGAATGTGAGGATGAGGGTGTCAACCTTCCATAATAGACTTACTACACCAGTCATTTCTACACAGATCTGACAGAACTTTGAACTTGCATATCTCCTTAACAGGATAAGATATTTGAATGCTTTCACCACCATTTTGTTTCTTTTACAGTTCTCTTTGTACAAAATAAACTTGATCACTGAGCTAATTATTTAATTATAAACCATTGATGGATGGACACTATGTAGTTCTTAATCATTTTGTTTAGCAGTATTATCTCCAACTTAAATTATTCATTTCAAATTTTGTTGGTGTTTGCAAGATCAAATTTGAAGCAATTGACAGAATGGCAATAATGATTACATATCGAGCAAGTCATATTTTCATAGCAAGAGATGTTTGAGAATCAATGGGTTTCAACGGGAGGGAGTTTTCTTTTTGTGAAGACTCCCTTTGATTTAAATTACTCAAGCCATGTGTGCTAGCAAAAGATAGGGGAAAAATAGAATTTTCAAAAATGATAAAACGATGCTGCAAAGATACATGTAACAAGAATTAATGCAAAGCATTGCCACTTTAATGAAGGGTGACTGCTGGTAATCCAAGATTTGGGAGGTTACAGAAAGAACAGCAATTATTTTAAACTAGCAAGACCACCGATTAGCCAAAATATGCAAAGTCTGTTTATTGTGATGCAAATTACTGAATGCCTGAATTCAAATAAACCATCTTTTGGGAAATCAAATGCCCACAAAACTCTTATGCTTTAATACATTGTTTATGAAATATTATTGATGTGGTTTGTTTAAGATGTGCTTATTAGGAAGACTCATAAAAGTTGCATTAATTTCGTTAACATTTTCTGTAAAAAAAGTCTTGAATATCTTATGTCTTTTTCTGAAATATGAAGTATTTGATGACTTTTTAATTGAATATACTTTTTACATAGCAACAAAAAATTAAAATAATCTTGATAAGATTATTGATTTTAGAAATAAATGGTTTTGTTATATCTATTTCAAGATTTAGTGTTGTTATTCTAATATTCCTTTTGTGTTCTTTTGATGTAGGTCTTCCTGGATGGCAAACTAGTGACAGATAAAGAGAAGAAGGTGTGTTGGGCATTAAGTTTGGAAGTTGTACTGCTAAGAATAGATTAGATAGCTAACTATCCTTAGGCAGGATAGCTATTGCTATTAAGAAACAAATGGGTTTTTTTCCCCATTGCATCCACAATAACTCAACTTGTGCTTTACATAATTGTATCTAATGTTTCTTTCTAATTACATTTTTTCCAATTCAAAAATTTAATAAAATTGATTAAATTTTGTCATTGAGCAGATTAAATCTTTAGAATCAAATTCTTTCATCATGGTTTGGTGGTGAAGTATGTTTAAATGTTATAGATAAAGCGGTATAGAACTGGAAAGTAATATTTAGAGGTCATAACTCTGCAACATTATTTCTTTGTTGTGAGTAACACCTTTATATGTCATATAGGAAGGTCCTATATCCATATTTATTCTTGGTACATCTAGTTGTGTTTTTTTTTTTTTGAGACCTTTTGCTATACCTCTTTGGGCGGAACAACACTTGATGTTTTAAGATAATTTTCCTCATTGCCAGCAATCTAACAAACATATTCTTCCGCTGTTCTTTCTCTACCCAAAGATGCCCTTATCCCATAGGCAATTATTCTACAAGGTTCATGAAATCTGGAATCCCTTTATGACATATTGGGATGTCATTAGCAGTTAACAGACTGAAAAACAGACAATTGAGACATACAAAGAAAGGGAGCGACATTTTTCAACTGTTAGTGTTAAGGCTAGTGATAGACCAGGGAGTTGCCATTTAGACTAAACCCTGTGCTAAGTTGTGCATGGAATGGAACTAAGTTTTTGGATATCGCCGATATGATACAGTAAATTACAGGCAACATTTCATCACGGACAACAATTTGTTTGGATAATGCTGATGTGGTACGATAAGTTACATTGTAACATTTAATTACAGATAACATTTTGTTTTGGATACCGCTGGTATGATGTGATTCATTAAATGTAGCCTTTTATTTCAATGCAGAGAACTAAAATTGTAGAAATTATTTTTGTAGCTTGAAATACTTCATGTACTTTATATTTCTGTTTACAAACTGTAGTACATTTCTGGAAAGCCTATGAAGCATGAAACGATGCACCCATCCAGTGATTACTTACTGAGCTACACAGAGAACTCAATAGACACCTTAGTGGAGTCAGTGAGTGACTACGGTGCCTCTTCACCCATGACAAAGAGAAAGTTGAAAACAAAGAAGAAAAGAGTTCGCCAAGCCCCCATTTCAGATCTAAATGACCCACCAGAACTTCTGCCATCAAGTAAGTGATTGTAAAGTTTTAGCCATCCAGCAGGCAGTATGGCTCTCAGTTTGACTAATGGAGGAGTATTTGGTTGTATGTTTGTAGAAGCAAGAGTGCACACTAAATTTGTCTCTTTCTAGCCTTGTAATCTTGATAGTTTTAATTGGATATATACTTGATATCATTGTAAGAAATGTAGATGTCTGCTGAAGACTTATTTAAAGCAAAACCCATGTATTCCTTCCAAAATAAGTGCATATGCCAATCCTAGAAAGAGATTTTGTGGATTTTTCTGACAGTGGAAGCCTAAAGATCAATTGCTCTATATTGTAACTTTCTTTATTATGCTATAATTCTATGAATAGTTTATGGTCATAAATGGGAATGCCAAAAGACCTTCTAAATTAAATTAGCTGTGTCAGCATTCATAATATTTTTTTAGAAAATGCACAGGCCCATTCTTTGACAGAAGCAGCATTGTAGCAAAATTTGTAAATGGTGTAATTATTGAAATGTAAGAAGCAAATATTTACTGCGGTAAGACTATTTATTTCAAAAGGATAGTATAAGATTGTAAGATTCTTCTTCTTCAGCCCCAAAGAAGGACGAATCTGACTTGGAGGAAGCAAAGCAGCAATATGAGAAGATGCGGAAGATACATGGAGAAGACTGGCTTCTCGCTCTACAAGATCCTTACAAATCAACTGATGACCCAATTGTGGTTCAAAGTTCATCTACATCTGCTCAGAATTCAGGTGCCAATGCCATTAGTGATGGTGATAATGCTCAAGTCAGGGTTGAGGTTTCTGTAGACAACTTGGGCAGTGGCAAAGGGACTGAAAGTTATGACTTTATTCAGGATCACAGAGATGTTGATGATGGTAATACAACTGGGACAAGTGATGGACAACATTCTACCCTAGTGGAGATAGTTAAAATGGAAGTTTCAATTGGTGTCGCCCAAGATATTCCAGAAACAGAAGGAAAGAGTAGGAGCAATCCACCCATCAAAATGGAAGCTACTGAAGATAAAGGCTATCAATACGATATAAATGATGAAAATTTTGACGATGAACAAGTTTCCGGTGCAGTCTTTTGTGTAGGAAGTTCAACACTCTCTAAAGATGACACAGACAGCATTGATGGAATGAGACGACACCATGCAAGCTTAGAGAATGGTAAGAACCTATATGTCAGATACTTGTTGATATTTCTTCTCATGAATATGAATAGGGCCTGTCGTGAAATAAGTTTTGTCTTAATAGAAATCATTATACAGTGAAAATGAAGGATTTCAATGATGTTTATGATTGTAATCAATATGGCTGGGTGTAAAAGATTGAATTCTGTTAATTAGTTGAGGATTCCCATGGTTGTGTACTCCCGCATTACCATATTCCTGCTTTAAGATAGGATGGCACACAAGCTGGTAAGGTCAATAAATACAGAGAAGAAACATGCTTGTTAAATTGTTACATTATCTTAATTAAAACCATTAAGCAATAAGTCATATCAAAATTTGGATTTAATCACATTATTTGTATTTGAATTTTATGCAATTTATGATGAGGATAAGTGAGGGGATCTCTCTCGTTTCGTGTGAATTCAATGTTTTTTAATCCTCTGCCACAGCTGATCCTGACAAAGGGGATTTGAATCTCCTCATATGCATGCCCAATTAGCATTAAGTGTGGTTTGCTTTACTTTGAGTGGGCAGTTCCATGATCGTTTATTGATTAAATAATACACACCTTCACAGTAGTTTAGAAATATATGCTCCCACCACAATCTAGGGTGGTATTTTGTATCATGTGCACTCAGCTTGTGTGTATGTTTTCATCGTTATGTGGGGACAGAGTAAATGTCATCAATGAGTCAGACCATGGTCTTCTTCCAGGAGATATGATCTTCCAGTTAGAGCTGTGACCGTTTAGCATAATCCTTTTTAAATGTGAGAATCACAAATGCACAGTAATCACCTATGAATGGGGATATTTTGCACTTTGATTTTGCCGAAATCTGATTCGGCTAACTTGTGAAAAGCACCGCGTTTGTGCAGCAGTAAACAATGAAACTAACAATTGGCTTAGGGCCTAGGCCATAATTAATAAGGCTTTAAATCACACTCAATCAAGGCCCGTTTTACAAGCTCTTAAATCGACCAACAAACACAGTCAAAATACTTAAATCATGACAATCAGTACATTTACATGTAAATATTACCTGATGAGTCAAATAAATTTTTCAATAAAGAAAAAATATTGCAAAATAAACAAACATAAAAAGGTTTTGACAGAGCTGAAATTTTAAGTGCTTCGCAAAGATGGCGGCCAATTTTTTGAGAGGACTAATATTTCAGCACTTCCGGGTTGGTGGCGTAGTTTTGAAATGTTATACGGCAAGGTATCATAATATGCAATATTTTTACAGTGAAACTTTGAAAGCCGTATGGCAAAAAAGTTACGCGATGTTGAGTTTAAATAACATTGAAAGGAAGATATCTGTTCTTTCTAAAGTGAATTTCCATGCATATTTTCCATAAAAATGATGATTGATACTGTAGAAGTAAAGCAAAACTGGAACGTCTATTTGGGCAATGGAGTCAATACTTTTGCCATACTAATTGCACAATTTTTTTAAAATTTGCATCGTAAATTTGGAGCATTTTTGGTGTATTTCCGAAAATTACGGTACTAAATGGGTGTAAACGATACACGCTCGCTTTGTTTGGTGTGTACACGTTTACTAAAATCCCTAAAAGTTCACAGCTCTACTTCCAGTGATGATTAAGAAAGTAATGTATTACCGAAGTGACTGATACTAGGCATGAATCAAAACATTAGCTACAGTTGAAGAAACAAATTACCACTTATTTTGAATTTTTATATTTTGTAATTTTCAAAATGTGTCACAACTGGAATGCAAAAGATACATCTGCAAACCAGAATCCATGTCTGATGAATGGCAAGCTCAATTGATAACTGGGAAATAAAAACCATTTAAAACTGAATATGTGAATTCACCTTTTGTCTTTTTACTTTTCAGGAAGTACTTTTATTGTCGCAGATACTTTGTATTTGTGATAATCTTTGCTTATTGATTATTTTTCAGTTATTTGAGATCAATTGTGATTAACATTTTGCCAATTGTTTATTTTTTTTAATGCTTGGCCAATTGTATGGCAACTTTAACATTAGCAATCACCAATGTAATGTAATTTAAGTTACTGTTCTTGTTTATAGAAATATAAAATTTTAACAAAATATATTAAAGGTAAAAAATATAAACAAAGAATTGTAGCAAAGTATACACGTGAAGATAGATATTTAAATATGATATGGAACTTATTGTTCATTCAAATCATTTGGTAAATATTGGAATTTCACTCTGTCCTAAATGAAACATTTAAGATTAAATCACAGCAGTGAAAAAGTATGCTAATTTTTGACATAATACAAGTTTTAGGAAAAACTTACAGGTATCTGTAAAAATGCATTCTGTAAGTGTACCCAACAATTGATCTTTTGCAGACCTTTGTGGACCCCTTCTTGTACTGCTACAATTCAAGCCTCATGAGCTGCCAACACAGATGTTTTTGACTGTTAAAGAGACCTACATCGAGGAGTGTGATCTCTTCGGGAATGAATTTGACCGCCTGGAACTCAAAAGCTTGGTTAAGTAAGTACCAATGATTTGCTTCTTTTCTTTGCATGCATGTAAGTCTTCAGGGACCCATTTAAACCTCATTGTATGATGACGAGGTTGAGTGTAGCAGTCTCTATAGTGAAGATCAACTAAGCACTCGTAATCTTAAGAAGCAAAAATGCACATACAGCAAGCGTTTAAAAGTGGGTTGGATGTATAGAATATTAATGACCACATTTAAAACATTTTGAATTTTGATATAAATAATCGTTGATGTTCTTCCCATGTCTCTTTTCCGAAAGTGTTAATGAATATTTTTATGAACAACCCTGGAAAGTAAAAGGAAGCCCAGTTCAAGCATATCCTCTTTGGGATATAGCATTGTAAAAGTGTGTATAATTTTATGCTCCTTGTAGAAGTTGAAATTAATTGCTGTAAATATTTCTTCAAAATTCTTTGGTTGTCTTTTAAAATAGTTTTATACAACTTAAGTCTTCTTTTCCTTTGAAGTTTGCAGGTAACAGAAGAAAAAGTAACCTTTGACCCTGATGAAGGGCGCACTGAGGTCAAACCTGTTTTAGAATTGTTCTTTGATTATGTGCGCATTGACAGGAGAAAAAGAAGATACATTTTAGAGGATGAAGACAGTTGCTTGGTAAATTTCTTTATAGAGAGCTGAGTTTTTATTTTAGTGAATATTGTATTACAGTACCTTGTGTTTTGTAGTTAGGCTGACCGGGTCCTTTAAGTTTTGCATTATTAAGTTATGTCATAGACTTTTTAATCTACATTCCAAACTATGATCCTTTGTACTTCAACAAAAAATGCTTCAGTCAAACAGGATTTAAAGAATAAGTTTGTACATCTTTATTGTATGTTTTCTCAAATTCATTCATATTGACAGCTGGATGTATATAGCAAATGTGTAATAGTTATTATCCCTTATTACATAACCGCTATTATTCAAATTCATGAGTACAAATTAAACTAACTCATCACACCGGCAGCACCTTTTCCTTCTTTGTAACAAACTCACAAATCTGTTTGTAATGTCGTAACTTTCTTTTCTAACCCTTGCACGTATGACTGGGACTGTAAAATTGCAGGCTGTCAATTCAAACAACCAGTCATCCAACTGTAAAAACCCCTGTCAAGGTATTGTAGATATGGATATAAAAGCTCCAAAGTGTATTTCATTTTGCCAAAAGCAAAATATTTGAAAACATAAAGAAATAATTCTTAGTATCTGAAACAGGATATTGATGCCATTTTAGTTTTGTTGATGTTTATACATTTTTAGTGGATGATGCATTATAAAACTCTGAATATTTCTTGTACAGATGATGACATCACTACTTCGTCCATTTGCTGACAAGGGTCAGGGGAAGCAGAAGAAGGTCATCATGCAGTGCTTAAAATGTACAAAGGAGTTTCCATTGGAAAAGGCAGAATTGGTCATTGTGAACAACTCAAAAATCAAAGGCTCAGGTAAGCGTTGGTTTGAGTTTTGTAAGCTGTATAATACAAAACAATGCCCAGTTGGCGAGAATGTGCATTGGTGTGAAATAAACTCGCAGAGGTGATACTGAAAATTCTACTTCTCTGAAATTGATTACGATTTGTTTTGGAATCAGAAAAGGCATCACAGATAAGTTATTATATTCAGGAAATAAATTTGTTCTGTATAAGTACTGCACTATTTGCTCCTTTTAATTGTTGTGATATAAGCTGACAAGTCTCAATCGATCAGATGATCAAATATATTTCATGAAAAGCAATTGTATTTGTACTTTAACCATTTTGTTAAGTTCTCATTCATCAATTTATGATTTCAGTTTTGAATTAGTAAATGCATTTTTGATGTATTGTAAGCAAAAACAGAAACATTTAGAATAATCAGTATTTTGATGTGGATGAGAATCTTTGAAGAACAACTGGATGAAATGATGGAATGCTGCTTAGCACAAAAGTGTGAGCTAAGGATTAAACTAATAATGAGAGAGCTAATTTGTCACACTTTTTGTTAATATTGTTTTTGCTTTAACAAGAAGAATAAAACAAATTTAAAAAAAAAAAAAAAAAAAAACTGTTTATTTGTTTCACTTCAGTTACAAGCCATTCCCAAGCATGTAAAGTGCCATCCATGATAGAGAATGTCTAACAAACTTGTTTGGAGACCATGGGTGGGTGTCATATGCAGTTGACAAAGAAAATCTGAAAAATGGGAATTCACAGGAAAATGTTTATATCAAGTATTATTTTGGGGAAGAAAGGGATAGATAAGCAATTTATGTGATAACAAGTTATTTGTTTCTGCCACAATGATTTGGGTTCATTGCTCTAAGAACTCCCCCCCCCCCCCTCATGTAATTGTGTGATGAATAGTACAATAAATTGCCAAAGGGGGAACATGTATGGTAAAGTGTGTGCATTTAAAGATGTATTTACTACATTTATGTTATTTCTGTCATGATTTTTTGAGGGAAGATGTTTGACACCTTTATTTAGAATTGTGGGAAATTTTATATTTAATTCCAATTCTGAAACTACCATACACCAGAATTTTCTGTTTTTCTGATATCATGCCTTTAGAAATGTGGACTAATAAATTAGGAGTCAGGTAGCTCAGTTGGTAGAGTGCATGACTAAATGCTGGAGGTACCAGGTTGAAGCCATGATCAGAGCTAACCGTTTTTCCACAGCTATGCAGACAGATACGCCAATCATCAAAGCGGAAGTACGTTGTTTGCAGCTCCTGTTCCCCATTCAGCTGTTGAGAGAAGTGGCAATGGTTGAATGTATTTCGCCATCCTCTATAGGGGACATTAAGCCATCAGTCCCATTGGTAGGAAAGTCACACCCTACCTGGTTCTCTAAACACTAATCGAGAAGAGGATCATGAAAACGCGGTGTTCATTTACTTCCCTGAGCTAATGGATGGATGATGCGCCGCATGGGCAGCTCTTTCCTATACTAAAGCTTTGATGTTTGTTAAAGTGCTCTTGAATATACTTGTATAGAAAGGGTGCTATAAAAAATAATTACTATCAATAAATTAAACCAAAGAAAGTTGGTTCCATGATTTCTTATTTTCCTCCTTTTTGCAGGAGGGGGCTGAATGAAGTGCCTATATGCCCTACATGTAAGAGCACTCTTTTGGTGGAGAAGGAGATCACAAGTAGCCAGCAGGAGGGCAGACCCATATCATCATTGAGTGGGTCCACACCATCAAGTCTTGATGAAGCAAAGCCATTGGCTGCATCATCACCATGGAAACCAAGGTATGCCTTATAAAGAGTTTCTACAATTGTGGATAAAATTGGTGGGATACTTTGCCGATTTTTTTTCAATTTAAAAAATAAATGAAAATGTTTTGGAAGATTAACCCCTGTTGCTTGTACTCCTCAGTGTTAAAATGATTTTTATGAAGAAAGAATAGTCTCATGGGTCATTTCAAAATTTGTTAATAGTTTTTGCTAACATCCAAGAGGGTAGCACTTTGTGTCTCAGCAAGATTTTTTCCAAGGCTTGTAGAAAGATTTTGACTAGTGCTGTTAGTCTTTAAAATGTTGAATAAAATCACAGTAAGGAATGTTTAGCTTAATTAATATGAAGGCATTCTTATCAAATAAAACAAAATGAATTTTGATACACAAAGGCTTTTAGTCTTTAAAATGTTGAATGATTTCACAGTAATGAATCCTTAGCTTTTGGCAGGGCCGTAGCTAGCGGCGGGGGAGGGGGGGCAATTACCCCCCCAGATTTTTTGCCAATTGTGAATTTGTACACATAACATGGGTCATAGCATCAGCTTGGCAAGCTAGAGATCCCTGAATCGATTCCTGGTGGGTCTTTTACCAGTGCTTTACAATTTGGGTTATCAAACAGCCATGGACATCTTTGTATAGCCTTAGCTGTTGAGAAGGTGATGTAAAATACCTATTACCCACCTACCTGAAGTAGAAGGAATGCATCCTTTTAGCAATGCCACCTTACGTTTATCCTCACACATAGTAAATGGCTGTTTTTCTAATTTCTAACATTTGACAGCTTTGATTATTGATAATTCTAAAAAAATCAGGAATTTCAATACTTCAACAGCATATAATCTCATTTTCACCAGATCCTTCCGTATCCTTACTAGTCTTCCTTACTAGTCTTCCCGTTCTATCTTAATAATTAAAACTAGTCTTCATCCCACCGACTGTATTTACATCTTCCATAAATACAGTCACCAACTTGCTATTGCCATTGACGAATGTCAAATTATACTGGTGAGTGACTGTCAAATGCAGCCAGTAGAAATCAAAAGATATTCAATATGAAAGATGTTCAAGTTATCTTGATATTGTCAATAGTGTATCAGTTTCTTTTCACTTACAAACAATGTCAAAGATCAATGTCACATTAGGGAATTAAATAGCTGAAGTCATTGATGTTAAAACTTGAATGTCTGGATAGTAAACAGAAAATCCAAAGTAAACTATTTATGGAACTATTATGTATGATTTGTGTGCTTTAATTTGTGAATGAATATCATGATTCTTTATTTTCATGGTGTGTGGACTAGTTCATGAATAGTTCTGAGGGTTATTTGAGAAAGAATTCTCTGACTTGTAATGAACAATATCTTGACCTTAATTTATGGCAGGTACGATTTTTGTATTTGGTGACCAAATATTAAGGTCAACTTACCAATGTGGTGAGTGACTGACAAAATATTTGTAGAGGACTGCCTTTAAGTTCTCTCATATTAGTTACCCCTTGTTTTTCTTAATTGAATTTTTTCTTTTTTTAATTCTCTGCACATGCTAGCCTAATTCTCCGGCACATGGTAGCCTTATTCTCTGGCACATGCTAGCCTAATTCTCCGGCACATGCTAGCCTAATTCTCCGGCACATGCTAGCCTAATTCTCCGGCACATGCTAGCCATATAAAGAACTTTGTATCCTTTTGTTATTGAGGTGGTGAATGTTTTAAACCTTATATCACATATTTTGACAGAGACAAAGAATTGCCAGATGGAAATGCAACACATGTAACCAATGGCATGGTATCACTGGAACAATCAGAAATCAGTAATGAAACAGTCCTGAATAATGAGTCTTACAATGGGGGAGAAACATTGAACAGCACAAACCCTGATTGGGACAATGCAGCTAACTTTCCTCCTAATTATTCCAACTGCTCTGAATCTTTCATGGGTGACTTAAAGCTTCCTGATTCCATAATTCCTCACACTTAATTAATGCCAACACACCTATTGAAGAAGTTGTACATTATCCTCAGGAGCAATTGGATCTACTTCTCAGGGCAAGTAATGCAGCATTTATGAATCGGTACTCCCTTGTCCCTCCGCATCTGATAAATGAATCCAGGCGATCAAGACCAACTTCTGAGAATGATTATTTATCTGATTTAAACAGTCCTACTGAAACCCCGTCAACATTACAGAGAAATGGTAGCGAGGAAGAATTTGATGTTTTACCCGATTCTGAGGAGAATAGAGTCAAGGATGACCACCCTGGAACAGTTCATGCCAAAAATGAAACTTCAGTGGCAGTAAAATCAGGAAGTATAGCCCACGAAAGGTTAGGAAGTAATGAGAGTGACATCCAAATTCTGAATGAGAAAGAGTCCCAAGGTGTTAGTATTCAGATTGTGTCTGCTGCGTGCAATGTGTTTGAGTCTAGTGAAAATTACGACAGAAAAAGCAAAAGATACAGTCATGAAGAAAGGGAAAGTGATGATGCCAGCAGTAGAAGCACATCTTTGTATGGGTCTCTGAAGGAAAGCTTTTTGAATTGGAAGACTGACAATAAGACTATGGAGATGAGCAATTCAAGTGAAGTGAAGAAGGAGGGCTCTGTTTTACAGTATGCTGATGAGAACTTTGAGACAGTGGATCATAGACTCAAGTTGTACTTGACCATGTCAGTGTTCAGTGAGGGAGAGGAACTCAAATGTATCATAAAGGTAGGCATCAGAAATTATCGTATGTCATCTTTTCAAAATTATATTTTGGCGAGATAACTTCCTTTCTCATTAAAAGTATTCAACTGTTATTTTTAGAGTTGTTAGAAGAAATGCATATGTTTATTTGTGAAAATCTTCATTTGTATCTAAGAATGTTATCATGGGTATGAATGTATTTCTGGTTGTCTTGTGGATTGAAAATCAGTATTTCTTACAGCTTTGATAAAAGATCTCTTTTTTCTCATAAAGGATAAATAAAGGAAAACTTAATGGGAAAGTAATCGAGTCAAACTTAGCCTGAGTGCATTTAATGATAATATTTTTATTCTAATTTAACATTGAATCTCTGTGATGTTTATCATTTCTGCAGAGATATGTATGGTATATTGTATCCACTTATGTGGGAATTGTCGTTAACAAGCTCAAGTTTGATCCAATTGCATTGCATTCACGTTCTGTTCTTATCATAACTAATGAATGTTCATCACTTTTTGCACATTGTGTTCTTTGACAGCACAAATAGAATGTCCCGTTACTTCTTTACTCTATTCCTCCAACAGACAACAGTGTGCGTTTCAATTACTTGGGGAAATCCACAATATTCAGGACTTGTGGTGGTATCAAGCCACAACTTCTACTTTATGAGGATTTTTGCAGATGAAAGGTAAACTTTGCAGTATTTAATTTCCTCATTTTTCCCCTTCTCCTACACCAATTGTTTTTTCACTCTGCCTGTGAAAGTAATTGCCGTATGGCTTTTTTAATCAGAGGTTCATACAAGTGATATTATTAGAGCAGCAGACCTAGTAGTAGCACTATTCACTTGTGACCACCGTGCATACATCTTGCTATTCTGCATCATTGTCACATAGATATCAGCTAAAAGCTAATTCCATCGAGCCTTTAGGCTCATAGAGCCGGTGCTTATCCCCGGTTTCCATGGCACAAGCGGTTGAGAGTACACGACTCCCCCTGGACGGGACGCCAGTCCATCACAGATTAAATCCCCAGCAGTGCTGGTACTCATTTTCACAGCTGAGTGGACTGAAGCAAGTAGAGTAAAGTGTCTTGCGCAAAGACACAGCGCTCGTGATGGGAATCAAACCCGGTACCTTTTGAATACGAGCTTGACTCCTTAACCACTAAGCCTCTGCACCTCTAGAGATAGACATCGGAGCATGTTGAAATTTTCTCATAGATATATGAAATGAAACAATTCTATACAGATATGAAAATTCTACATCTTTAGAATTGCAATAAACTTTGTTATACTTTCTGAAACAGTTTTCATCGAAAGGTTTGTGTAAGTTGATGATGAATTCCATGTCTTTTTATGTTTGCCTGACCTAAATACCGCATTGCTATGGTGGGCGTGGCCTATTTTGTAACCTGGAAAGGTTAACTATGTATGAAATGGTTATCGTATGTCTTGACTGGTTATCAAATGCTTGTGCTGCAATAGTTAGTCATTTGCATTCTGAAGTGAGTCACAGAGACAGGAATATTAAAATCTTTCCAGTTGGATTTTAAATGTGGAAACCTAATTTCTGTCCCATTTTTGCTTTTAACAGTGAAGTTCCATCTGAATTTTTGACTACAAAATCCCATCATGCTTTGCAAGATCTTGTGCATATACATATTGGACTTGGAAGTCAAACATTACAATTGGAGTTTGCAACAGAGGGCATTGTGGGAAATCTAATAATAGGTGACGAGGATCGATGCGAGCGGTTTGCAAAATTGCTCGAAGGTAATTGTACAAAATTTCGATTTCCCAGTTTGAAAGAGAATATTGTCATGGTATTTATGTATTGAAGAGGTAAGGAATTGGAATGTTGATTGAAAATGAGTTTAGTACTTATCAAAAATCACTACTTTCAACCATAGAAATTGCCATATATCTTATGCAACAAAATAAAAAGACAGTTATGCATACTGGGTGGGGACATTCAGCTTTTATCAAATCGGCAAGCATTTTATTGCTTAGGATGAGATTTCTGTGAAAGGTTAGCTTTTAATTTAAGCATCAAAATTTTAAGTCAATAAAAATTAAACATTTTGTTGTGTATTCATTTGAAGAGAATTAAATTTACTAATATATTTTGTGAAGCAAAATGCAAATGTTCTTCAAATGTACCGAATGCAATATGAATCTTTTCCTTGATCTCTCTTTGTTGTAGAAGGTAAATGTTATCCAGGCTATGAAAACAATATGTTATTCAGAAATTGTTGATTAGAAAGATACAACATGTACTACATGCAATTGTGGCATAATTATGAATATGATGTAGCAGGCCCACAGCCAGCATAGGACATGGGGTGCCTCTCTTAAATGGTTTTTTTTGTCCCCTTTTGAGAACCTTTTGAGAAAAATCTTGGCTTTTTGCCTGTGATAGAGATATAACATAGCTGCTTTTTTTTTTTTTTTTAACTTTGAATTGGGGGCTAAGCTAACACCAAGCATGTCAAATCTGTCATGATTAATTTATTTGACTAAGAATTAATTAGGTCTGATGGTTAGATTAGGTCCATGAGAGGTTAAAATTTGTTCTAGTTGTAATGAATGATACCTTATGGGAGCTTGATCTAGTAAGGAATTAGTAATTAACCTCTCTGGGTTTGATGATTGACAGCTTGTTTTAACCAATCACTGCACGAATTTGTCTAGCAACAAAATCTGCATAGGTATGTAGGGCAAACATCCTACACGGTACTTGTACAGTACAGTTAGCTAGCAGCGCGCACTCATGTTGTTAATGCATATACTGTACAAAACAAATTTCTGCACACACAGGATGAGTGATGGCAAAATGGTGAACAAAAATTGCACTTACGGGCCCACTACAGGCTTTGTTAATCCAATTCCCGTTATCCAGAACGGTTACCAAATGGAATTTTGTTTATTCCTTTTGCTAAAAATTTGAAAGATCCAGAGAAGTGCCATAAATGGATCAAAACATGCAGAAGGTCGAATGAACATCTGAATGTCAATGCATTGGTCATGCATGATTGCGGATTTGAGGTTTGTTGCCCCACCTAGCTACCGTGTTGCTATGGTGGCCGTGGCCTATTTCGTATTCTGGAAAGGTTAACTATGTATGAGAATCAACTGTAGGTAGGCTTCATATTGTGAAAAGTAAAAGTTCCTCAACTTCTAAAACAATCACATAGTTCATCCCCTTCAAAATCTCTCTCCTTCAATATCAACTGCAGCCAAATCACCTGAGCCCCTACCCTAGAGGAACCTCTTCAATTCTATCATGACTCCCACAAGTCCTTCTCTTCTTCATATCACCTGTTCATTTAACCATTCTTCGATCACACCTGTTGTTCCCTTGCTTCAGCTTGAAATACTTTAAACTATCAGGCATACCATAACCTTAAAAAGATTAGTTCAGTGGTCAAGCAAGTCTATCTTATATGAAAGAGGTCTTAGAAAGAAATAAAATGGTGAAGAAATCATTCAAAAATATTATTTCGTTAATGAGATATTTAAGTTTAAAGTTTGGTATAATTTGTGTAAAAATGACTGAAATTGGACTAGCTGTGATGTCATAGCCTTAGATTCCTCAAAATCTTTATGTGTTATACCATATTTTGTCCTGTGATTTTGTGACTTAAAAACTATTGGATGTGTCAGGAAAGTTGTAAAACATAATCTTGTAAAGGTAATTATAATTTACCACCTGAAGAAAGATTGAAGAAAAATCATTCAAATAGTTAAAAAAGTTAGATACATTTTCTTTAAAGTACATAAGAATGTGAGGGTGAGGCACCAAACTTCCATAGTAGACTTACTACACCAGTCATTTCTACACAGATAAGACAGAACTTTAAACTTGAATATCTCCTTAACTCATTTCTACACAGATAAGACAGAACTTTAAACTTGAATATCTCCTTAATGGAATTTTTGTTTCTTTTGAAGTCCTCTTTCATATAAGATGGACCTGCTTGACCACTAAACTAATCCTTTAATGTTGATGTCTTATTAGTCACTCAATCATCAAGTGTGTTTATTTCAGAGGCTGTCTACTCATCTGCTAATAAACCCAAAAACAAATACAAAGGGATCATGAGAAAACACAAAACGGTGCAAGATGCTATTACAAAGATCAGGAAAAAGGTCGAACCAGATAACTACAAAACAGCTAGTAATCTGTTTGTCAATGTCACCACTGCATCATCCGCAGGAGGTATGTAAAGAATTCTTTGCGATGTGGATATTATATAAAGTATGATCACCAACTTTATCAATATGACCCACTTCTGCTGCACAGTATCTGATGATTTAGTTGCATACTCTTTATATCTTGTAATGTATGTTCCGGGAGATGTCTGCCACAATGGTGAAGAGATCTTGTAATGTATGATCCGGGAGATGTCTGCCACAATGGTGAAGAGATCTTGTAATGTATGATGCGGGAGATGTCTGCCACAATGGTGAAGAGATCTTGTAATGTATGATGCGGGAGATGTCTGCCACAATGGTGAAGAGATCTTGTAATGTATGATGCGGGAGATGTCTGCCACAATGGTGAAGAGATCTTGTAATGTATGATTCGGGAGATGTCTGCCACAATGGTGAAGAGATCTTGAAATGTATGATGCGGGAGATGTCTGCCACAATGGTGAAGAGATCTTGTAATGTATGATCCAGGAGATGTCTGCCACAATGGTGAAGAGAACGGAGAGGGGGGTTCTTTTTGTTAGTGTCAAGAGTTTTTGCCCGGGTGTGTATTATCATTTATGTGCATACATATTGAATACAAACTAGGGCTGTCACAATATGGGTAAGTCAGATATTGTTATCATGGACAAAAATATTGCGATACATCATCATATCGCGATACATCACCATATCGCGATACATCACCATATCGCAATACATCACCATATCGCGATACATCACCATATGGCGATACATCACCATATGATATGGCGATACATCACCATTCGAGATACATCACCATATCACGATATCGATGTTAGGATTGTTAATTTTGGAAAACTCTTTAGTTTTTAAACATGCAGAGAGTGGAGGGAGCCTAAAAGTATCAGATATGTTGAAAATATTCAGTTAAAACCACGTTCATTTCAATGTTTTGGAAATTCTGTTTCGCAAATTTTTGCTTTGTTATGTAGTTTACATGTTGAAATGACATATATAAATCAGAATAGATTATGGCATATTTGATATCATAGAGAAATCAATATCACAATATGGCGGTAATCACATATCGTGACAGGCCTAGTACAAATGTGCTAAACTTGACTACATTCACATGAGTTGCCACGATGCCATTCATTATCATTAACTACCCTTTTCTGACAGCATCCACTAGTCTGCTGCAAGGTGTCTTGTGTACAAACTCTCTTCTCATCCTGATTGAGGAGAACAGTCTGTGGCCATTGGCTCACGTCAAAACCAGTAAACTACCTAAAGGGAAACAGTTTGTTATGAAGGAATGTGCCAAGGTAACGGAGGTCACTGAAGTGGTAAGATCAAGCGTCATTCAAAATGATTAGAATGTTTATTCTATGTGTGTATGTATGTATGACTCACTTCTCACAGTGATAGATTTATTTTGTGTGTGTGTGAACAATCTAAGTAACTTATTCATACTACTAAGTACTAAAATTACTAGCAGTATTGGTGTTTTAATACCCTGATAGAACTAGTATTAAATTCTTTGTAAAAATAAGCAGTGTTTGCTATTTCATCAAATTTAATAGAATCTTATTTTGAGTAGAGCTGTGACCGTTTAGCGTGTACTCGCTACACGCTCGCAAATCTTGTAAACGTTTACTAAATACTTCATTGCGAGTAATCGTTTTTCATACATTATAGCCTAGGCCTAGTGTCTTGCCGTTGAAAATCAATATTCATGATTCAAATCACACACACATTCGGCTGACAAAATTCCAATCAATGATTTTTTACAAACTCTAAACCCGATTAGCATAATCTTTTTTAAATGTGCGAATCACAAATGCACAGTAATCACCAATGAATGGGGATATTATGCACTTTAATTTCGCCGAAATCTGAGTAATCTAACTTGTAAAATGCACCGCGAATGTGCAGCAGTAAACAGTGAAACTAACAATAGGCCTAACGTTAGGCCATAAGGCTTTAAATCCCACGCAATCAAGGCCCGTTTCATCGACCAAAAAACACTTGAATCGTGACAATCAGTACATTTACATGTAAATATTACCTGATGAGTCAATTAAATTTTCAAGAAAGAAAAAATATTGCATAATAAATAAACAGAAAAAGGTTTTAACAAAGCTGAAATTCTGCATGCTTTGCAAAGATGGCGGCCATTTTTTCGAGAGGACTGATATTTCAGAACTTCCTGTTGGTGGCGTAGTTTTGAAATGTTTTACGGCGAGGTTTATCATAGGCCTCAATATGCAAGATTTTCACAGAACTTTGAAAGCCGTAGCGAATAGGACAAACAAGTTACGCGATGTTGAGTTTAAATGACATTAAAAGGAAGTTATCTGTTCTATCTAAACTGAATTTCCATGCATATTTTCCATAAAAATGATGATTTATACTGTAAAAGTAAACTTTTTACGATTTGGAAAGCAAAACCTAGCGTCTATTTGGGTAATGCAGTCAGTACTTTTGCCATACTAGTTGCGCGATTTTTTTACTTCGCCTTGTAGTTTTGGAACAATTTTGGTGTATTTCCGAAAATTACGGTACTAAACTCGTGTACACGATACACGCTCGTTTTTTTGGCGTGTACACGTTTACTAAAATCCCTAAACGTTCACAGCTCTAATTTTGAGCCCAAATTGCCTTAGGATTTGCTAGTCCCTCGATTATGTGGAATAGCGGCAATGCTATTTGAACAATGCATTTTGGTTATTTGTTTCTTCTCAACAAAACAAACCGAATTGATAGTACTCACAAATATGAATTTACAAAGAAAATAGCATAAAATTCTGAAACATTTCTGTACTCGATGTATTTTTATGTGATAGGGATGTAAGGCCATTCTTCAGCCCTGTTACATGTGTGACACACTGCAAAATATCCCTGTATAAAAAAACTCTATAGAGCTGAAATAGATCAAACAGTTCCACTCATTAGAAGTCTGTTAGTAATATGTCCCAAAAGAAATGTGTTTTAGTTAATTAATTTTAATTATCCATCAAAATGTATTCAACCATAATGATACCTTATAACCTGTAAGTTAAAGGTACCCATACTGAATCACAAAATAGTGATTTTGATTTATTTTGTTTTGTGTCAAAATTTGAAGCTACTGTATACTATGGAGTCGTGTTGCATCTTGTACATAAAATATTTGTAATCTTTGGGAAATATCTATCCGATGTCCAGGGCTTTGTGTTAAGGAATAAAAACCCAATCAGGGATCATTCTATACATTCAAATATTTGAAAATTAAGGCAAAATATGATCCAAAATGGTCACCAAAAAAAATCATTTTTTAAATTTCTACATTATTTCAAAGATAAATTTCTTAATTTTCAGATGATATAAATCATGATAGTCTATTCGTACTAGAAATTAGTGGAAAAAGGGCTAAAAAAATGAAAATATGCTTCAGAAAATATCATTTTTTTTATAAATTCCGCTACAATTTATGCCCATAACCTATAAATTTGAATATTTCCACTTATACTCAACCAATTATTATCATTTAAACACCAACATACAGCTTTAACCATTCAAGTGCTTTGAGTGCATATTTGTTCATTTATGTATGCACTAATTTGAATGAAATTGATATACCGATACTGAAAGCGAGGTAGCTCAGTGCGACAGCTCATAATCCAAAGGAACTGGGTTCGATTCCAAATCTGGGTCGCTGCTTTTGTTCTTGAACTAGACACTTCCATTTTTGACTGTTCCAGTCGACTCAGCTGTGAAATGAATACCAGCTTGCTGGGGAGTTAGCCTGCACCAAGTAAACTGGGAATAAGCATCAGCATATATGAGCCCTCATTGGTTTGAGAAGATTAAACAATTTTTACACTTCCATTTGTACTTGTATTCATATCCTGTTTCTGTTTACAGAAAATCAGCAGAGAGAAGCCATACAGAGCTGTTGTTTGTTTTCTTCATGAGGAGGTGAGTGAAGGGAAGATGCAGGGGGGTGGAAACTGGAAGATGGAAAATGGTGTAGAGACCAATCGTTATTTTCCACAAAATTGAAAGTGCTGAAAGTGATTTAGTGATTTTCACCTGTAAATTTTGATTTAATGTCCATTATATTTGTAAGCTAGAGTATGGGAACAAGTTTGCATTTGTGTCCTGAAGTACGCATCCTATTGATGGTAGCAAACCAGGTTTATTTTCATGAAAGACTTGTAGGAGAAGAAAGGTAGGTATGAAAAGAATTTGTAGTTTCTAAGTATATGGATGATAATACTGCATAAAACGAAGGTTGTAGGTTGGAATTACAACTTGTGCATATATGATTGTTTGGAAAAGGGAATTACTTGCTGTATTCTAATTTCAAAATCAGACAATTTTTGTTTATATATCTCATATCCTTTATTAAGTCTTTGATACTGAATCATTCTCTTCATATACAGGATGATAAAGAGTCAGAATGGGATTTGAAGGTTTCTACGTTATACTCATTTAATCAACTGCTAGCAGCCATCAATAAACCCTGGACTGAACTTTTCGGTATTGAATTGACAATGACCAGCCTGGATGATGAGGCTTAACGTGAGCTTCATTGCGGGCAGAGGCAATACGGTGACTACCATAAAATGTTGCAATGAGCTTTCATAATAATAATACATCAATTTATATAGCGCATTTTGCTAAGGCGTCAAAGTGCTGAACATTTTTGTGCCATTGTCTTACAAACTGGAAACTTTCTCAAGTCCCCAGGGACACTGCGAATGGTATTAAGAAAGAAAGAAAGAATTTGCCAAGAATGGACGATTGGTTAAAGATATCTTCAAACAACAGGCAAGAATATCTTTGGAAACAAAAGAAGCTTTAAGCATCTTCAGAGTAAAGGAAATTGACAAAAGGCGATAAGCAATCATTTTGGAGAAACCTCTGAGAGAGGTAATTAGAAACAATACAAAAAAAAAACATATTTTGGAAAAATGTTTTTTGAAGTTGAGGAAAGGGTTTCTGTAGCAATTTCCAATGTTCCTGTTCCTCAAGTGATAGAAAATATTCCTTATTCAATTGGAAAGTGTTGACCACTTAGGAAATTCCCACCAAGATAATTGTAGATAGCCATTCATTTCCTGTTTGGCATTGTTTTTTGGGAATTCTCTACACCAGTTCAAAAAACATAGAATTCAATTATGAATGACATACCATAATTTTCTGCTCGAGTAACTTTTCATACCATGGTCATGGCTTAAGCTGTTCAACTTATTTTTTACTATAAATGTAGATTTGTCATTTCACACAATGGTAAATATTGCAAATATATATATTCACTGATATCGATTTCAAAGCAAAGTAAACAAAATTGTATTTTAAAGTCATTGAATATAAAGAAATGATACATGGCAGATGGTGGGAACCCAAGGTTACCTATTCTCAAGGTTGGACATTTGGGAATGTTGTGGTGCACGGCGATGTAACAATGCTTTTTTGACGATTTCAAACTTCAGTTAAAGAAGAAAACAAACAGTCACTTATTATTGCAGTCAATGGGAGAAAAACATATTTTTTGTCATTTTTTAAGAAATACTGGACAGAATTTACTTTTCTTCAAATATAATGTGTATAATAGTTTCCAATATATATAAGTACCATTAATTTTCACTGACTGGCTGAGGCGACACAAGTATTCATAACAAATATCCCATTGCCTGTAATGATAAAGTTTCCCCTCCAACTTGGCAAAACCGTACTGAGCTCGTACATGGTTATGTCCACTCCGACCACAAGAATAATTTTAAAGGGTTCTTTTTCAGAAACAAAAGTTGAGTAATTTCCATGATTGGCTTCTTGGATTTTCTTTTGTTTTGAAAATACTGAGAGTTATTAGTGAAATGATATTTTAATGTTGTCTCAATTTTATAGGTCTTTGCTGTATTCTTTGATCAAAATTGACTTTTTTATTTTTTTTTATTCCATAAGGAATGAAGTTGGTGATGGGGTATGGATACTAGAGTGTAGATGTAGGATGAAGGTTTGTCAAGGTGGTTGATAAACATTTGAAAATGTCTTTTTTGTGATTTGGTGACATGGTTTCAGGTATTATTGAGATACGTTAAAAAATAAGAAACGGCTGTCATATTTTTTTGAACAAGTTGAGAAAGTGGAGCTTGCATTATTTCTCGTACCCATTGAATCCATTTGCCTTCAGATATTAAAGATTACTACATTTTATTGTACCTTCTGCACGTGTAATATGTGGTTTGTCTTTTTCTGTTCAACCAAAAGGTAAATATAAAGGTGTAGCAGGGGTATGGATGCTATGTTTAGTGTGGGGTAGTGTGTATCTGGTGTGAGGTAAGTGTGTGGTTAGGGTGGGAGAAAAAGTGTGTAGCTAGGGTGGGGGAGTGTTGAAAAACTAAATTGCACAGCATTACAAAGAAATGAATGTTCCAAAACTATTGTAACCATGAAGGGTATTTCTTTAATTGATTTGCAGTAAGTAGGACAATGACATTACAAAAAAAAAAATTAGTCTAGTACATGGAAGTCCATTTCCACAGCGAGTCTGAAAAGTATTGATCTTTTTGTTTACATTGCTTTGATATGTCTTAGTGAGTCTCAAAATCATAGCTTTTACAAATCTACAACATAATATTTTTTAGTTTGAATCCGTTGAATATGGCAGGTGTTTGCAAGCTGACAGATTAAGGGAAGCAGGGTTGTGGTGTGCACAATTACAGTTATTGCTTTGATAACTTTGGAGGAAAAATTTAATTTTGAGTAGTTTTGTATGGAGTCCACGACTGCAGTCAAATGATTAAAACAATTAAGACATAGCCTTGATACTGTAGATCACACAAAGGTAGTCTTTATGACTGTACAAAAAGGAAGTCCTCAAGACCATACTTTATAGTCATCCTACTAGGTGTTTGCATGTCTGCCACATTCTTTGTGGTTTTATTTTGTATGTAAGTATTGTGAATGTATTCAATCTTTCCTATGGACAGGAATATTTTTAATCCATGCACATCATGAAGTCTGCCAGTGTCACATACAGATGTACTATCAGTTTCATATCTTCTTGTGGTTTGTGCATCATTAGTTCAGTAGGTTACAGTAGTTTTGGCCCAGGTTGTTGATAAGCCTCTAAATAGCATCCACCCATAAATCACATAGGAGGAAATGTGATATTAAGACAAGAAGCTCACTATGTCATATTAGTAAAAGAATAAAGTTTTGCTGTGTAAGTGATATTGTGTGTAAATATTTTTAGTTTAAGAGGATAAATGGAGAATAATAATTTCTGTCGCACAGATTCAAGTAAATTCACAAATTAAGAGGACTGGTGCTTTAGATTCATTTTTCATATATTTTTGTAGTGAAATTTAAAAGTTATGAACCACGAAAAAGGCTGTAATTGTAATATTCAAAGATTTATTTGAAATGTTGATTTAAGTATGTTATATGTTTAAAAAAACCTTCTCAAAGAAATGTTTATTTTTCATCAACAGCCACATGTTTCATATTAAAATTCCTGTATTCCGTAGTTCTTCATGTAAGTGTATTTGATGCAGAAGGTAAAAGAGAAAATAACTTTGAGATAATTTATAGTGACATGAAATATTGAGTCGTGTAAATGTTACACAAAATTTCATCTTATTAATGAATGAGAATATTGCAAGAACTACATACAAGTTTCACTTCCTATGGTTTAAAAAAAGATTTGTCATGACAGTTACCATCTTGTACTCCTCCCCTAACTTTCCTCTTGTTCAAAATAGGCTCCAACTCAGCCTTAATTGGCTGCAAGACTGGTGCAACAATAACGGTTTAAAATTCTCCAAAGACAAGACAGTCTGCATGCACTTCTGTCATTTTAACAACCTCCACCCCAACCCGAACCTCTTGCTCAATGGCAATTGCATCCCTAAAGCTGACCACACTAAGTTCCTGGGTTTAACTCTAGACCCCAAGCTCTTCTACAAGCAACACATCACCAACCTGAAACAGAGATGCAACAGCTCTCTCAACATTCTCCGCCTCCTCTCCAACACCACTTAGGGTGCGAACCGCCATGCTCTCCTCAAAACCTTCAGGCTCACCATTCATGCCAAGCTTGACTACAGCAATATTGTCTACTATGTCGCTCACAACTCTTACCTCAACCACATCAACACCATCCAAAATAAAGCCCTCAGGCTTTGTCTAGGTGCCTACAGGACCTCCCAAATCACCAGCCTTCATCTTGAAACCAACGAACCCCCCTTTCTGCTAAGGTGTAGAAAGCTTAGCCTCTCCTATGCTGCTAGTCCTCACCAACACCCAGAACCCTGTTTACATACAAGCTCATTAGGTGCAGCAATTTCTCCACCCTCTTTGATAGGACTAAAACCCTATCCCTTCCCTTCAGCTTACACATCAAATCAGACCTCCATCTTGGTATCAACCCCGCCACTCTTGGCACCTTTTCCTGGCCCACTTTTCCTCCCTAGGCAACCCCCTCCCTTCTATCCACCTGGGCCTCTCTACTCATAACAAAACCCAAACCTACTTTAACCTCATCAACCAAATCAATGACCAACTCTCAAACTACACCTCTATCTATACTGATGGTTTCAAGGAAGGTGACAAGACAGCTGCTGCTGCCATCATCCAAGACATTACCCTCAGTAGCAGGCTTCCTGACTATTTAGCTGAGGCCAAGGCCATCCTCCTTGCCCTCAACTTTATTGAGTACTCTCCGCTTTGCCATCTTCTCCGACTCCAAGGCTGTCCCTACTTCTTTACTCAATCTTAAATGGGATAACCCCACCTCCCACCTCCGTAAACTCCTTTCGCCCACCCTCTGCAGGAAAAGTATTATTTTCTTCTGGATACCCAGCCATGTTGGCATCCCTGGCAATGACAGGGCTGATGCAGCCGCTAAGCTTGCCCTCAACCTCCCCCCTGCCCCATTTCCCAAAACCCTTTCTGACATCAAACCACTTACCGCTTCCCTTGTTCTGACTGCTGGCAAACCTCATGGGACTCTAGAATTGATAACAAACTCCACATCATCCAGGCCACCATTCCGATCAAACCCACCATCCACAACCTCTTCCATGTCGACAACGTTCACATTACCCGTCTTAGAATAGGTCACACCCACCCCACTCACTCCCACCTCCTTATTGGCTCCCCCAACCCCTCTGCAACAATTGCCATTGGCCCCTCACAGTCCATCATGTTCCCCTTGCTTGCCCCCTGTACAACCTTTCCAGAGCTTCCCTCGCTCCCCACAAGGCAATAGCCAAGCTCTTCCAGAAAAATCCTCCGGATAAACTTATCTCCTTCATCATGCTTCCCTCTACAACCATATTTAGTCCTCTCCCACCCCCTCCCCTCTCCCTCTCTACTTTGTTTTTTTCACCCATGCACCTCCTCTCTGAAACCCAGCTTTCTGGCTTTTAGTTCTCTTAATCTTCCCCTGTTTGCTTTCCTTCCTCTGGAATAATCTAACCAGTCACTATCATAATTTTGCCTGTGTTATCTTCAAAGTTCATCATTTTCAAAAAAGTTTTTTACACTTATGTTCAAGATGCCTTATGTTAGCTAATTCATTATAGAAAATAAGATTGAGTCCCCTTCAACTGCCCAATGTGTGCATCCGTCATTAGGGAATGGAATATTGGAAAACATTCTTCATTGTTTTCATACTTTAGGTGGTGGGATTGTTATATTATGAACAATAATAAACTTAAGTGTTGCACCATGTGTGATAATGGCTTTGGTAAGCTCTGAAACTATTATATTCATTATCAATATTAAATATACTTATTGGTGTATATTTTCAATGTTCTTGTTTTTATTTTGAAATCAACAAGGCATTGGTATTGCTTGGTGAAAGTATTGGTTGTAAGACTAGACTTTTGAAAATCATCTTTATTGAAAAATTTAAAAAAATTGTGGTTTTTTTTTCATTGTGATAGTCAATTAAATATGTGAAGTTAGGACTGTTTGGTATATCTGGAACATTTTTAGCCACTTGAAGGATTTGTTTGAGGTGTGTGACAAAGGACGATGAGGAGCAAAATGTTGAGAACATATTTTAAAATTGTATATCTAAGTTTGAAGGGGAAACAGCTTTTGCATATAACCAATAATAGGAAGTGAGTATGTGATGTCATTCTTAGTAGACTTTATACACTGGGTGTTCTGAATCAAACCTTCAAACACAGTATCTCCTGAATGGACAGGAGATATTAAAGAAAGTTCCTCACAGTTTGCTTTATCTTGATATATATGTTTGAGAATGTGATATCATTCTTTCACCATAATGCTGGCAATAATTTAGCTAAAAAGACTTGAGCAGAGTAGCATGACACAGAGTTTAAAGTTGAAATGAGAATCACAATATAACAGGAAAACTGTGATGAAGGGGATGAGGGGAACAACATTTTTGGCCTTCCCATGACTTCTCTTTATGTTGTATATGAGGCTTCTCTCTGGTAATGTAGTCACAAATTCTTTGTTTTGTATTAGAGAGTTTTATAGCAGATCATCATTTTGAGGGAAAGAAAGCAATAAGTAAAAGATTGTCATTACAGCAAAACGTAGTATCCTGTGGTGACATGCATTTTATCTTGCATAATAAACTCAGGCCCATAAGCGATCAAAGCAATATTTACTTAAAGAGTACTTTACACAAGTAATCTTACTATAATTACCAAATATGTGAAGGTTTTTCTTGAATTTACTAGAGTTGCTTTTGATAGTAGTTAACTTAATTTTACTGAGATAAAAACATCCCTGATTTATTTAAAATGTTAAAGAGGCTTTTAATTGTATTTGTGTGTGATTTTACAACAGCAGTTGCAGATCTCAAAAGTTATGTAAGTTATATTTCACTTAAAGCCATTTGTATTTCTTCAACATTATTTCCATTCATAAAAACAAGATATTTTGGAAGCGCACTCAATATCATAACTTGGCTCTGTAAGCAGAGCTGTATTTTACCATACATTTTCTCTTCTTTCATGATAATCTAATTCCATTATCAGAATATGGAATAATCAGAAATACAATTAGTGTCACATGTATGTATGCCCTATTATAAATGACATGAACTGCTGAATTGAAAGTTGGATTGTTTGATAAATTTTGTTATCAAAAGAGATCAATTTTGAAAGAAGAAGGAATAGATCAATATTTAAGAAATATTATCTGAAAATAGTTTGTCATTTTTTGTAATCTACATGCACTGATGCAACAATTCAATGTAGTGGTATTGAGTACCAGAATAATGGAACATTGATAACTTTCCAGTGGTAAACGAAGAAATTGATCTGGAGTGGTGTGGGATCTAGACATAAACCCACTCCCACTTTTTGGTGATAGCCCAAACCGCTTTCACTTTTTGGTGATACCCCAACCCAACTGCCACTTTTGGGAAGAATGTTCACAATTGTGACCCTTTTCAATGGTAAATTTAAGTCGATCCCTTACTTCTGAGGAGTATTTCATTTAGACTTCCACTTGAGCTTCGTATCATGCACTTACCAGTGATTCAGTTAGAGGTATTACAAAATTGCTCCTTTCAAGATGAAGAGGCCCGTTTCTAAATCAAAATGCCCTCCAAGTGGGAGATAAAAGGTGCCCCCGAAGATACTCCTTTTCGAGATGAGATGTGGCTTGAGTCTCAATGGTTCAAAATTACTCATCCACAGGAAACCTGGGGAAACTGCCTGTTAATCGCTAAAGCATAATAAGTGACTTTGTAACCTTAATAAACTAATTTTTGTCTACTTTCTTAATATAAAGTTTTTAATGACCCTCCGATCTTATGTGAAGTTCCCTTCCATCTTTTAGTAAACGAATGTGTTACAATCCCCTCCCCTACCTCTTCCCTACTTTCTATTACATTTGTACATTTATGGAATAATTTTACCTCAAAGATTCTCCATATTTGGGTAGCCTACAATGAAAGACAGAAAGTACTGAACATTACTTGTAAAAGTGATAGCATAACCCACTTAAAATAGTTGGGCGTAATATCCCACCACGTAAAGATACTAGACTACTTTTCTTCTTATCCCGGATTCTTCGGAACAATTAGGTCATAGTCTAGAAATTAGGCCAATCAGACAAGTGGAAATATGTAATATTGCAATCCTGTTTTATGGTGAAGAAAGAAAGAAAAAACATTCCCATTTATAGGTCTATCCCGGAAGTCTGGAATATATCACACAGCTAGCCATACGGTTTGTGCTTTGTACTGTCACTGGGTCAGCCCACACGGCGATCGTGTTAGTGTTATTGATGTGTTACATCCGTGAAGTGAACTGTTTACAACTAGCCTACAGTAGGCCATCTTTCTTCCTCATAATTGACTGGGGGAAAAATCGCGGATCCACAATTTTGTTGTAAGTGGAATCCAAAGGCGAGATATGAAATTTGAGAGAAACGACAATTTGAGTGAGTATAGACACTGCTTCCGAGTTAGTTGCGTATATGGGGCATTTGTTTGTGAGGCCAATCAATACTACATCAGCGATCACTAACAAAAAAGCAAAAGAAAAGGTCAGCTAATTAAAAACAAAAGAAAATAGTAAATGTCTGTCATTATTAAGAGCCCATGCTTGAAACGGAGCATTGTTGTACAGAATTCATCGTACCGTATAGACGTGCAGCATCTTTGATCTTTGTTTTGTTTTGCTTTGGTAATTTACAGCATTTTTTTTTGCTGCCCTTCTGCACTGAGCCCCCACTATGCTGACACTGAGCTTAGTTTAGTTCAGCTTAGTTTGGTCCAGGTTAGTCTAGTTTAGGTTAGTTTGGCTTAGACTAGTTATCTTACTAAGTCTAGTTAACTTTTTGTATTTGTTTAAGCGTAATCATAGACATCTATATCTGTTATAATTTGTTAGGCCCAGTATCAGTATCTGCTATCACTATGACCTCTACAGAGGCCAGCAAACGAAATCCCCCACCAAGGTCGCCCGTGGTGTCTGCGGAGGGTGTTGATGGCCAATTACCCGAGGCGAAGAAAGCCTTGCCAACCCACTCATCAAGGTTATTGTCACAAACCCCAGCTAGCCAAATCACTAGTTGATTCAGGCTTGAAGCTTTTTGACCTAGTCCAGTTGCCTGTAGAATATGCTCACCCCCCTTTCAAGCCCATATTGTGTCACTCTTGTCTGACTTTTGGCCATTTTACAAACACTTGTACCAACAAGTCCGTGTGCTTCCACTGTGGAGGTGACCACTCTCTGAATGCCTTCCCCCGTCCCAGAGACAGCCCCATTTGTGCCAGCTGTGGCGAGGGGCATGTAGCCATGTATGCTGGCTGCAAGACCTGTAAGGGACAGGCATTGTCCCAGGCCAGAGCTAGATTACAATCCACGAGGCAGCCAGGAACAAACTTCGCCTCACGGCAAGAACTTCCTTTGAACATGGAATCTGCAGCTTCCCAACTCCCTCAATCTACATATGACTCTAACGTATTCCCACAACAACGACAACAAACCCAACAAACTACTCGCACGATCTAGACAACAAACCAAGTTAACAACTCCAGAACGTAGTGCTGTGGTCAAAGACCAGAACACCAGGCCGTAGCCTCCAACACCCAAACCAAAATTCATGATAACGACACTGAACACCAACCAACCAGGACCAGACCACCTCAAAATCACTTACAAAGACCCATCAGACCACAAAGACAAATATGCCTATATAGTAGTGTCCCCAATGACTTTATCAATCTAATTGTCCGCACGACGTCCATTATTATTAATAACCTGATGCAGACCCTCGTACATATGGTAGGCGAGACCATAGCCAGAGCTATGAACAGCATCTGTGGCTATCTGCCTGACTCTTACTGTATCTCATAACTAAATCACTAAGCAACAACGATAACTTTATTACAGGCCTATTTTAAGCATGGAAAACCTAGCCCACATTAATATCAGAGGTTTAAAACCCAATAAACTTCTACTTGAACTTTTTCAATAGATTATAGTCTTGACATTGTATCTTTAAAAAAAACTCACAACTTCATCTAGAGATTTCACATTCCTTGATCACCACCTAGTATTAGTTGACAAAGTTCCCAACCCTATTAATAAAAAACTCCTTTCTTTACAAAATTATAAACAAAGGAATTGAATTGTGAATTTATCACTATCTCTACCAAAATAAATAACCTTTCCTGTAAACTAACTTCACTATATTCTAGTCCATCTTACCCTTTACCTATCGATTTTATCAAAGACCTTTCCTCAAAGGGTAGCCATATAATCTTAGGTGATCTTAACATAGGCACACAAATTTCGGTAATTAATTAATCGTAATAGTACCCTTTTAAATAAAGAATGTATTAACTCCAAAATTTGGGCAATATTAAACTTTCACCCAACCTTTATGGCCATACAGGTAATGGCTCCTTTCTCGACCATGTCTTACAGTACTTACTCTGAAACTACTCAGTACTTTCAAACAATTTAAAGTTACTTTTGACCTTGAATCAGACCACCTACAGTACCAATCTTCTTATCCACCAATCCATGTTCCAATAATAATTCTCAAGGTTTATTTGCCAAATCTACCCACTTTATACCAACTAAGGCTACTGTAAAATGGAATATCTTTAACACCTTCTGTAATGACAACATTCTAGCTTCTGACTCTTTATTCTCTTGTACTCAAATAGACAAAGCCATTGCTAACTTTACTAAAACTTGCTTTAAGCTATGACAAATTCCATTCCCTCAAAGAAAAATATTCAATCTAATACAAAATCCACTTTCCACCAAATATCGAAACTTTAATTAAAGCCAAATGAAACTCCGTAGAAGCCAACAATGTAACCCGACTAACTCTCAGGCCAACAATATTACTGCTCTGACTGGCAAAATTAACTTAGCAATCAAAGAATTCAGAAAAGACAAACTTAAAAATATGTAACTCCCTTCACACCCTATCGAACTTTTGGAAAAAGTTTAGTTAACTAGCAGGCAATGCCCAAAACTTTATATCCCCAACCTACATCAGGATAGATAATTGCTACCACCCACTCCGACAAAGCGGAATCACTAAATAATACCCTTGCCTCAGTGCAACATGACTTTAACTCCCGACTTTGACCCAGTAACATATGCTAGTGTCAATCATTATGTTTCCCTAAATAGCTCCCTTTTCAAACCCCTTCACATACCAGATATGACTACTTCTTCTGACACCGACAAACCATTTACTATTGAAGAATTGTCTTAAATCATCAAAAACCTTAAACTCAAAGCCCTGGAACTGATCAAATCCCAAACTATGTCATTAAAAAACTTTTAATACAAGCTCTCAAATCCCTTCTTTGCATCTATAATGCTTGTTTCACCCTTGGTTATTTTCCCTAGTGTGAAAATAGCAAGAGTTACATTTACAGTATTCCGAAACCTAATAAGAATAATACTAATCCTCTAAATTATCGTCCTATTTCATTATTATCTTGCCTAGGGAAATTACTTAAAAGATTGATAACTTGCCGTCTTTCCAGCTACATGGAAGACAATGACTTGATTAACAAGTTTCAAGCTGGATTTAGGGCAAATAAAGCCACTACTGATCACTTGGCATCTCTAAATGAGGATGTCTTCTCCAACTTAAATAACCATTGTTCTACCCTTGCGATATTTCTTGACGTCAAAAAAGCATTCGACGCAGTTTGGTATAATGGTCTCAGAATTAAATTGTCTTGGCCGTCCCTGAAGATTCCCAATAAACTAACTCATATTCTATCCAATTTCCTAGACAACCGTCAGGTATTTACTGAACTGCATTGGCTTCCGTTCACCAACTTTTATTCCTAAAGCAGGAGTCCCACAAGGATCTGTCCTAACCCTCTTCTATTTAATATTTATGTCAATGACATCCCATCTCCACTTGACCCGTTAAAATCTCCACTTTACCCCTTGCTGATGACATAGCAATTTGGGCCATTATGCCAAAACCTACTGTCCACATCAAACGTTTACAAATTATATTAATATTTTACTAAAATGGTGCCTGAAATGGAGAATTAAGATCAATCCATCTAAAACAGTTTCATTACCTTTTTACTTTATAAAACATACTTATTCCACCATTACCATGCACGGCAAAAAGATTAAACACTCTACTGAAGCGAAATTCTTAGGTATTATTTTTGATGCTATATTAAATATGAAAACTGGCTAAATCACTTCAATTAAATAAAACATAAACTAAATATCCTCTTCGCAACACTTATCAGACTTTGTGGAACTAATATTTACTTTTGACATTCTAATCTGCGTATATTTAAGAGTATATCAGACCAGTAATGGAATACGGAGCCCGGTTTTATACAATATATCTAACAACACCTTTGCCAAACTTTAATGCTTCCAAAATAAATGTCTAAGACCAGCCTTACACTTGCCTCGTTCAACTAACATCAAAACCCTTCATCTATTTGCCAAAACTCCTCTAGTCAAAGATCGTTTTAAAAGCATTCTTTTAAAATACCTCCCATCTTCCGCAAAAATAATAAGCTCAAAATAATAAACCGTTTCGCTAAACACATTCATATAAAAAACCTATAGATCACTTTTAACGTACAGTATACAAGTTTAGTATGTAAAAAGTAACTCTAACACAAGAAATTTACCCATTGAACATTGTTGAGTTCCTTATACCACATCGTATTAGTTCTTTTAGCCGTAAATCATTGTCAAACCTGTGTTGTAAGAGCATCTGTATGCTTCATTGATTTATCCCCTATCTATTAATTCTATCTACACTTGGTACTTACACAGTGTGAGTGTAGCACAAATGCTACGCTCATGCTGTGTTTATTATTATGGTCTTCTGTAAAAGCCCATTTTCTGTTCTGGTGCTGGGATTGGCTTGGACTATGCATTTGCCATGCATCTTGTATTATGGTCTTCAGTAGAAGACCATTTATCCATCTCGCCTGCAATACCATACTATCACACACTACCTTGTACACTCTATTGAAATTGACTCTACTACACATGCTCATCAGCAATTCAACTTAAAGAATCTAACACATATAGCATATCATTGACACGCACACTATTTTACCATATTACCACAAGTATTAAATTGAATAGAAACCTAAATTTTGAAGACTGACATGGACACTACTGAGATCAAATCTAGAACTAGCAGTGATATACTTTATTTGTATTTGTAACTTTACATGTAATCTAAGCAATACTGTAAATTCACTGTATTTAAGGACACCGGATCAAAAAATCAACTCATATATGCCTCTACAGATGCAGCATACATTGATATTACTATTGCCTCTTACTGTCTGTTTGCGTATACATATTCTTTGCATCTGTAAATGTATACACAGACAGACACATTTACATATGTATTCCAAACACTGCCATTTATTTTTGATTCATACAACTGAAATCACACACAGATTCCATTTAATAGACTAAGCAGGATCCTTAGCACTCTTGCTTAACTTTGTTTGTGTATGCATATCTGTAAAACTAGACAAGCACCTATGTGTACTGCTTTTTACCTAATTGTTATTAGTACACTACACAGACTCAATCTACACCAATTATTCAACTAGTATTTAAGCCGACCTTCAAAGCCTAATACTAAGCTCGCTGTAACGCCAACATTACAACATCCCATTGACTATGGATTGTTTAACGTATTTTTACTCTTTCAAAAACTTTTAAGACACTACTGTCATTTTTAATTATTTTGATGACTAACTATGGATTGTTTATTTTTGTTTTATTTGGGGCTTTGTCATTTGATGAGAGTCATATTGGGTTCTTGACTACAGTTTTTTTAAACTATTTTTATATTTTTGCATTATCTGTAGCATTAAAGTGTCAGCATGGGACTGGGCCAGGCATACTTGACCTTTTCTTAGTTGGCTGCATTTGCCAGTGGCTATTTGCAAAATTACTCCATTCAAATTTATGTTTTATTAACTGACATGTAAATCAAGCCAGCCTCTGGGCTGGCGATTGATAGGTAATGTCTATGGATTGTGAATTATATTATTTCCCACAGAGCATTCTCATGGTTGGAGTTGATGTAACTGTGTACGAGCTCGGTACTGTTTTGCCAAATTGGAGGGGAAACTTTATCATTACAGTCAATGGGATTTTTTTATGAATAATTGTAATAACTTGCCTCAGCCAGTCAGCAAAAATTATTGGTACTCATATATGTTTGAAACTATTATCTAATACACATCATATTTGAAGAAAAATCAATTTGTCTTTGCTGAAAATGACAAAAAATATATTTTTCTCCCATTGATTGCAAGGATAACTGACTGTTTGTTTTCCCCTTTGACTGAAGTTTGAGATCGTCAAAATAGCATTGTTACGTCGCCGTGCACCGCAACATTCTTGAATGTCCGACCTCGAGAATTACAAACATTAGCTACTTCAAACCCATTTTGCTACATGTTTTATCATTGATGAGTTGGCATATCATTCATTTTCTATGGTAATCTAACTTGGGCATGCACCCACTCTCATAAATTTGTTATGTTAGGATTGCAACGTTTTCTCCTGTACAGTAAAGTCATTCAAGTTCTAGGAAACTCCTTTTGAAGTACTGTATCGCATAAGTGTAGCCAACTCACATTAAAATTTTTTCATGGAAGTTTCATTCCATAAAATAGTTAAAAGTCTTATCAATGTACTGTAATGTAGTGCTTTTTATCTGCAAAGAACATGCATTTCACTTCTTACCATATGTTTGTATATAATCAATATGTTCTGCTGCTAGTGCATGAGCTAGCAGCAGCATAGTCAATTCTTATGGCCACAGCTTTATGAAGAAGCATTGTAAGTATTACCAGGGATATTTATAACAGGATCCCGGGTATTCTGTGTCGGTAACAATACTGTAACCATTGGGGGGTCCTTGGGAAGTTACCGCGTAATGGAGAACCACATATCAGAAACCACGTTTTTGCAAATGTTCTCCGAAATCCACTTTTAAACCTCCCCAAACTGTAATTCCTTTATAGGTTAGTAAATTATTATGATCACCAATATTTACCATGAATACTGACACAAAAAGCCATTTAGCCTTCAGAAATCCTTGAAAAGAGAGCAGTTTTCACATTCTGATATGCTCTTAAACAAATTCCAGTTGGCAATTTATATTCATAAGAAGAACATCTGGGTCAATTTCAGTCGTTTCATCTGCAGTTCAGATTGCAAAATTATATTTTTACATCAACCCTCAATTTCTATGCTTTAGACTGATCGATCTTCATGTTATCAATGAATATTTATTTTTTTTATTTATGGAAAGATGGCCTACAACTTCTATCTATCTACATTAGATTTTTTATAAAGGAAAGTAATAAACGAATCTTTGATTAACAAAGAAGGAAATTATTAATTTTAGAAGGTATGTGCTTTTGTAGTTTGTGAGATATTGTAAAGAATCTTTGGGTGCGATGAAATTATTTATTGAGCCCAGTGTTACGTTTCGCAAGTATCCTCCCCCCCCCTTCCCCTCCCTCACGGAGGCTACCATATTGTCCCCTATACCCTATTTTACACCTGTAATATTTCAAAATTTCTTAATTTATTATTTCCAGACTACAGAAGTTTCTAGATCTAGTTTGGTGACAAAGACTCAAGTTATCAGAAGTGATTGACAGTAGCCTTACAAGGGATTTGTGTGACAATTTTGCTGGAAAAAAAACTGGCTTTGAGAACAGATACAATGGCTAAACCACCCCTTGGATCTGGCCTTATATCTGTTGGTGAGACTTCGCAAGATGGTTCTGATGGTGCTAGATTTTTTAATGAACAATCTGACAGCCAATCAGATCAAAGTATTAATCTCAACCATGTTCCAGCACTAGCTCTTGGGGTGCGTAGTCGATCAGAACTATCAAATTTCTAAACCCTGAACATGTTACTGCAAATAACTGGAAATTTTTGGCAGAGGAATTCAGTTATTCATTTTTAGAAATAAGAAATTATGAATTAGGGATAAATCCAACAGAAGCGATTCTTATAGACTGGAGTTCCAAGAAGGGAAGCACAATTGGTTTGCTCCTGGAAAAGTTGGGAGAAATTGAAAGACATGATGTAATATCTGAGCTTAACAGGTCGCTTTGGTGAGTAACTCCAAAAGTTGAGTATGCTTTACTTTTCGTATTAAAGAAGCAGAATTGTACCTTGACATACTGCATTTTTTAACCTTTGATCTGTGCTTCGTGCTTGTTATAGGATCTTTGTTATATTTATCATGAGTGTTTGAAGCATTTTTTGCATTGTACCATATGGTACAATACACAGTATATGTTTTTTTTTTATGTTTTTTTATTAATGAAAGTACATTTATACAATTTGATGTAAAATATTTTTTCAAACAAGATTATTTAACTGACTGTGAAGCACTTCCAATGGCAGCTATGTGCTGACATTAGTAGTGAAATGATTAGGTGATTTATTTATATTTTCACAAAGAAAAAATACATCTGAGTAACTTCAAAATGGATTGGTAAAGCTGTAGTAAAAGCACCAGGAACTGCAACATATACTAATTCTTTTAGGAAATAACTTTACACAGAAAAAGGGCATTTGATACTTTTCAGGATTTTTATATCCACAGAATATAAAAAAGAAAACAGACAGTAATGCATATTGCTATGCACAAATGCATATATAATTTTTGTGTTACCGTAATTACATATTCAAGTGCTTAGAAAAAACACTTTTTATAGCTCTATCTATGTTCATGGTTGAAATCATGCAATATATTTCAGACTTGAGCTTGTATTGTTTTTATCAAAAGGAAAATTTACTGAGATTGTTGCATCCTGTGAGTTTCTCAATTAGTGTTCTAAAGACATGCATTCTTACCCAGGCTTGTTTGCACTCAGGCCTGTTGCCATCATTGTGTATAGGGGACCTGTGCACACACCTTTCCCTGTTACAATGGTCTGTGCTCCCCTTGCATGAAATTAAACAAAATATCAAAAAGAAGATAATATACAGACTCCTCCCAAGTGCCCTCTCTTGTCTAGTATTTGCACCTCCAATCCTTTTAAGAAATATCCTGGATACATGCTTGGCTATATCTCTTGCGGGGAGTATATAAATAGCTGTTCACTGGGCAAGTTTCTGTATGCAGATTGCAGAGTTTTCAAGTGTAGCAAGTGTAAAGAAATGAATACAGCCCAGGCATACTGAAGCCTCTTCTGCTGTGAATCTTAAATGATTTAATGAAGGGGTGGGATGAATCTGTGTAATCACTCTGTTACATTTGTTTGAAAATTCCATATCATTGATCAGTTTCAGATGCGGAAAAATGGTTGCAAAAGAAGCAGCAAGAGGATTCCAGGCTTGATCCGGTGCAGGTGCCTGAAGGTAAAGTGGACAATGTATTTTTTATTTGAGTCTGGAATGGAATGTGCTCCAGATCAAATTACTTGATTTCAGCACAATGAAGTCAGTTCCGAGGATGTGTGTATTACATCATGTTCTCAGTAACAAGAAAAGAGAGTTATCGAGAAAAGATAGTTGTGCATATTTGCTTGTCAAAATATGTAGTTTTGCTTCCAAGTAAGGTTGTTTTCTAGTTACTGTACCTTTATAAGTAACATGATAGTTGACATCATTAATCAAAAGGAAAGGTGAAATTGCTTCTGTGGAAAGTCCGAAGAACGGGTTAAAATTAAGTCCATATTATGGTTGTCAGTTAGATATAATATTAAATGAATTCAAGGAGGAAAGTCGTTATGACGTATTGAATTTGAATTGACCCATCATTCTTCTGCAATCTTATACAATCCAATCGTGAAATAATGAGCTAGGAATCACAATTATTCTGACTTCTGAAATTGCAATTCATGTGACAATCATTTCACATATGAAGCCAAGATCATGTAATGATTAGTTAAGATCAAGTTTTTGAATTTTGACCCATTTGTTTTCTTTTGCCAACAACTTAGAAAAATCATGCAGTGACAATCATTCACATAGTGAATTTGTCCCATTTGGTGTTTTATAGTAATGCGTACATCCTGCTATGACGACTGCACTTCATTCCTGAGTATTATATGATAATTCTGTCTTGATTGTTTTCAACTTTTTCCACTTCAAATACTTATGAACGTGGAAGTACTTGAAAAGTTGTTTCGTATGTGTGTGCCTGTCTTTATAGCGGATGGAAGTTAATACATTGATGTCATGGCTGCAGATTTATTCAAGTCATGATGCGAGTGATAGATTAAGATCTAGCATTGTTTTTTTACAAAACACATACCGAACAGAAATGTAAATCACATGCTTGTGAATTTATCTGATACAATGCTAGTGAAATAAATAAATTATTGTTCCTGTTTCTCTTTTTCAGTGAGTGCTAGCCAGGCTGAACTGAGGGGAATCACACTGAATGATAATCCACAAGGTACAGTGAAGTACAACACATGCGCTTGCATGTATATATTTAGAATCTCATAAGCAGAGAGGAAGCTTGCTATTGACTTACCAGCTTCCACTGAGATGTAAATGATGTAGAAAAGTTCTGAAGAACGTTCAAAAGCTATACCTATGTCCATTTCGAAGGGCTGTAAGTCCAGCTCCCTCACTACTGCCTCATACACTTACATGTAGGTAAAGGACTATTGTGCCAGCTTTATCACGTAATGTAATAACAATGTAATAAATAAGGTTAATAGATATGCATGTAGCAAAGATGCTTTACAGTTTGAAGATAATTCCAAAAGGCGAGTGTTTCCAATGTGCAAATAGAAGAGTGTCGATGACTCCCTTGGATGGGACACTAGTCTGTTGCAACTAAACTAACCAGTGAGTAGACTGAAGCAAAGGAAACAAAAGAGTCTTTCCCAAGGATACAATGTGCCCATACCAGAAATAACACCCTCTACCTCTTAAGTATGAGATAAGACTACCATTAGGCCACCATGTATCATTCAGTAAAGATGCTCGTGGCACAAAATTTGAAAATTCATATTTCAAATCAAACAGAAAAATTATATGAATTAATAAACATTTTGTTTCTTCCAGGTCCATATGAAAAGTTTGATGCCTATGTATGCTATGCTCCATCTGATCTGGGCTTTGTGGATGAACTGATTCAAAACCTTGAACACGCTTGCCGTTTGAAGCTGTGTGTAAATGACAGAGACCTTGTTCCTGGTGCCTCAAATGCCACAGTCACTGCAGAATTGATAGAAAGAAGGTGAAATTGTGATCCTTGTATATGGAGAAGATAATTCTATAAATAATTAATAAAATTAATTGGATGTTAAGTACAAATGAAGACAAATTTCAGTGAAAATGATAAAGGCAACATTGGCTGAAATGTTTAAAAATCCAGTAATAACAACCAAACAATAAACAAAAATTCCCTTCAAATCAATTAAACATTTGCCATTTTACAATTTTACAAAATTCCAACGTCTTATTTTGGCAATTGAGTCAATACTTTTGCCATGCTGGTTGCAGGATTTTTTTACTTAATAGTGGGAAAAGTGCATTGAAAAAGTTCCATTTGAAGCATATTACAACAGTAATACAAAATCAATAAGGCATAAATATGCATCATTATTGCTAATCAATTTTAATGTATTGCTAATCATTTTTATAAAAAGAGTAGCAAAACTGCTAATCAGATTTTTAAGAAACAAATTGGTCCCTGGTTTCTCTCTATTTTCTTTTGTTTTTTGATAATGGACCACTATTGCTTGAAGGAGAGAGTGTGGTTCTTAAAACAACAAAAACTGGCACCAGAAGTCTACATCACAGACTTCCACCCCTCAACTTGAAGAGTCTTTGTGGATTTAATTACATTATTTCACCAAATTACAATTTCTGAATAGCAGAATATTTCATAAGTCAGCAGAAAGAAAGTTTTTTTTACCACTAACATGGAATCTGAGTTAGTGATGTTTGTTCTTCTTATGAACACTTCCGACTCCTTGTATTTAAAACAAAATACTGTAAAACCAAGAGTTTCTACATAAGATAAAAATAATCACCACTAAACTTCCCCATTCCTGATTTGTTCAGGCTATATTTAAAAATGTGTTAATTTTGACAATCACAATTTGCATATGTTTAGCATGTTTATGACAAGTGTTTGCTTGCCATTAACAATTACCCAGGGCTTACTTCTTGACAATTATCTGAGGGTTTCCCCAAGTATGTGAAACTTGTACCGTTGCTGCTAGCTTAGATCCTCTATTGAGTAGTTTTCATTGTACTGTACTGTCTTAATGAGGATGCTGCATCTGATACTGAGCTATTCTTGGTGCATCTCAAGTTATAAGTCTCTATTGCAGCATTGCATTGCATCGTAGCCAAATACTTGACAATCTACTTCTCTGTTGGAATATTTGCCACTTTGTTGGTCAAAATTCTATCGCTAGTTATTTTCCCCATGAATTACCCCATGGCTTCCGTGTGATGTATATGACCTAAGCATTTCAAGAAAAATTGAGGTTGTGCTATTTTTAACATTCTTACCACACAATTTGTTCTTGTTTTGCATTAGTGTTTGTTTAGCTTCCAATAATACATTTTGGAATGCTGTGTCATTTTTTAGGTCGGATGGTTAACAAACAGGATGTGCGTTTGATCATGCTAATGTAATGTTGTATTTTATGCAAGTGGAACTATAGATTGGATTTTTTTGGTAATATAGTCCCTCGTTCAGTCAGTGGTTCACGTCAAGTATCTATTTAACATTTACATTTAGTGATAAACGTGTCATTTATAGACAAAATTAATTACTTTAGGTGTGTGTTCTTTCAATTGACAAAAGTGAAGTATCTTTCCAGAAATTTTATTCAGTGTTGTTAACAAAAGTTACAACTTTGAATATAATAAAAATTTGGTGTTCATGTAATTTACCAGTTTTAAATCCCTCCAAGTAGTTTCTGTTCAGGATTCCATTACAATGCACCCAATTTAAATCCCTCAAGGTAGTTTCTGTTCAGGATTCCATTACAATGCACCCAATTTAAATCCCTCAAGGTAGTTTCTGTTCAGGATTCCATTACAATGCACCCAATTTAAATCCCTCAAGGTAGTTTCTGTTCAGGATTCCATTACAATGCACCCAATTTAAATCCCTCAAGGTAGTTTCTGTTCAGGATTCCATTACAATGCACCCAATTTAAATCCCTCAAGGTAGTTTCTGTTCAGGATTCCATTACAATGCACCCAATTTTAAATCCCTCAAGGTAGTTTCTGTTCAGTATTCCATTACAATGCACCCAATTTAAATCCCTCCAGGTAGTTTCTGTTCAGGATTCCATTACAATGCACCCAATTGAAACGTCTATCAACATAACATTGATCAATTTTAAAGCAATTTAGCTCATATTGCCTCTACACATTTATATACCTCTAAGAGGTTTAAATGGGGAGCCATGTTGGTCTCTGATTTAAAATCATCAATTTTTTTTCCATCAAGATTGAATTTCTGCTGAAAAGTTTCTCTTTGGGCCTACCCGCACCCGACACCTGAGTTAATCCTGAAAACTCAGGTATGACAATTACCAGCCTGACTTCCTGTTCAGTATATTGTGTTTCCACTTAAACAATGATTGTTCATCTGCCATTCCTATGCATACCACAGCCAAGTAGCCCAATGCTATTTGTGTGTATAAGATTACACAAAGCCAGAGCTGAATAAGTCAAGGCACTTTTGAGATTGAAATCACTCATCTGTGTTAAGTGTCTGTAGGAGAAGGTTGTTTGCAAACTGGTGATAAAAATAGCTGTGTATCATAATGCCTGAGGTAATAATGTGCATTAAATGTGGATGATTTACGGACCATTTCTCCTAAGGAAAGCAGGTGAACATTAATCATACCAATAGCTAAGATTGTAAATGAGAATTATGAACCTTGTGTTGTGTTGCTGGTAAAGAAAAAATGACTGGAAGCTCTTTGTAATGTGAAGTGTTTTGACATTATCATTCTCACAGTACTTCAAAATTGCCCTCCCCACTTCTCCATACTCAAAAGAAGTTAAAGCTTGCTGTATGGATATTTCAGGATCTTCCATTTGTTTTTATTTCTCCTGAGGTCATCATTGGAGTGTTTGTTGTAGAGCAGATAATTTTTGAACGTCCTTAAATGTGCATATGATTTATACCTAATACTTTTGTTTCATGCCATTTATTGCAAAGAGGTTGCAAAATGCGTGAAAATTGATTATCTTGGTGTATGTATTGATGATAAACTGACTTTTTCCCATCATGTGTCCAAAATTTTTAGTAAAGTTTACTATATTGTTTCGAGTTTATCATACATTTTATCTTTTTGTAATCTTTATGCTGTTTAATCTTTTTAAATTTACGGTTATTTTATCACAGGTTCTTTATGCTGTACCCATTTGGTATCATTTAATCTTGCAGAAAAACAAAGACAGAATCAGGACATTTTTAAAGTATACTTCAAAGATTCTTAACCTACATTATCCCATGCTTATTGAAATTTTAAATGACAGGGTGAAATCGGAATTCATTGCAATGGCGACAAAAATCAACAAAGAACAAAACCATCCTTTACACAATACATTACAAAGTCATCTAGCACGTTCAAACAGAAACCTTCAAAATTCTAACATATTGCCAAAATACAGAATAAACGTCTACAAAAATTCATTCATTTACCGTGCGGCAATTTACTTACAGACAGGAGAGTTAGAATTACTGTTTTAAACCTTTTATCTTTATAATTTTTTTCCTTATTTATTTATTCATATTCTTTTATTTTCTGCTATGTGTTTTAATATGTAAATGCATGTACTTTTTCCTTTTTACAAATGTTTTAAAATTGTACTGGAATATTTAATATATATTTTAGAATATGTTTTTTTTTTAAATAAGGCTATGGTCATTCAACAAATTTTAAAATGATGTAAAGGTGTCAATTATTTTGCAAAACTGTTTTATTTTCAGATGTAGGAAGATGCTTGTAATATTGTCTCCAGAGTTTCTTCAGGACAGTCTCTGTGACTTTGCTGTCAAATTTGCTGTCAGCCTCGAACCAAGTAAGTGTCATATACAGTAGTAGGATTTGTGATCTACCACTTCCTTGATTATGAAATTGGTTCATTTGTTGCATGTCTTTAATCTCTGTATGTATTTACATGATGTGAGCACCTTGCATCTTTTTTAATTTGAGGTTAATCCAAATCTTAATTTGCAACTTCATGAAAGGGGCTGGCGACTGAAAAGTGAGGGCTTTTAATTTTTTTAATTTCAAGATTATTCAAACCAACTTTTTGTGCACTTGATGTTACTGACAACCTTTCATACGAATGTTCAAATGAGTCATAATTATTTCTTTTGAATATTTAAATAACTTTTCAACGACACAAGTATAAAAACTTGGACCACGGTGTTATTTCAAAATTCCAGAAAGGACTCCCTCACTTTTCGACTAAGAGCTCCATTAGGCTTCATGGAAATTTTTGGGAATTAATAAACAGTATTTACTTCTTGTATAGTTGCATTCTAGTTTGTTTACTTCTTGTATAGTTGCATTCTAGTTTGTTTACTTCTTGTTTAGTTGCATTCTAGTTTGTTTACTTCTTGTATAGTTGCATTCTAGTTTGTTTACTTATATAGTTGCATTCCAGTTTGTTTACTTGTATAGTTGCATTCTGGTTTGTTTACTTTTTGTATAGTTGCAGTCTAGTTGTTTACTTGTAATGTTGCATTCTAGTTTGTTTACTTGTATACTTGCATTCTAGTTTGTTTACTTCTTGTATAGTTGCATTCTAGTTTGTTTACTTCTTGTATAGTTGCATTCTAGTTTGTTTACTTTTTGTAGTTGCATTCTAGTTTGTTTACTTCTTGTATAGTTGCATTCTTGTTTGTTTACTTGTATAGCTGCATTTTAGTTTGTTTACTTCTTGTATAGTTCATTCTAGTTTGTTTACTTCTTGTATAGTTGCAGTCTAGTTTTTTTACTTGTATAGTAGCATTCTAGTTTGTTTACTTCTTGTACAGTTGCATTCTACTTTGTTTACTTCTTGTATAGTTTCATTCTAGTTTGTTTACTTCTTGTATACTTGCATTCTTGTTGAGCAAATAAACAGGTACTATTAAAGAATAATTTTGTTATATTTAGATGCGAGATCCAAACGAGTCATTCCAATCATGTACCGATCATGCAAGATCCCGATGATTATGAACCACCTGACAGTTTGCGACTTTACAAAGAAAGATTTACGCAAATGGTTCTGGCCAAGATTGCAGAAAGGCACTTCAAAATAGGTGAACAGATTTTACATCCATCCTGTGTAGTATTGCAAGAGAGGATGTCAGTTTCAAACGGGGTTAATAGATGCAGCCAGTACGTCATTATAATACTACTTTGCAAGTAGATCGATCAAGCATAAACAATTTTTTGCAGTTGTCATATAGACGGATTTCATCACAAGACTGAACTTAACTGGACTTTTGCAGGGCAGTGGCATCGTTGCGTTTCACGGTAATTAGTCACATCTCATGTACAACAAACATACTACATGATAACCTACTAAGTACTGGTTCAGCGAATTTTACTGATAGCAGTTTTTTGCTTGCATCCGAATTTTCTTCATTCACTATGTATATAAAGAGTAACTTTAACGTTAACGCCATCTGATTGTTCATTATACTCAAGCCTACATACATGATATTAGGTGCTCGCTGCAAATCCAAGTGTGTAAAGGCCTATTGTAGGTTAAAAACTGTGCGTTGTACAGCAGAAACCACTTCAAACATCGATCAGGATCAGATGGAAATAAAGAAAATTGTCTTTTTATTCCCCTGCACACATCTATCAGTGCAACTAATGACACAGCAAGATTCCAGCATAATTATCTTACAAAGAATAATCTTTTGTAACAACATGCAAGACTTGTGCAAGTCTAATTAAGTGTACAGCAGACGACAGTGGTTTTGACCGACAAAATGGTGATGTAAACAAGTCAAGTGACCTTGTGACGTCAGCTGAAACACCCTAATAGAAGTCATTTTATGTATTTTTACTTCATTGTTAAAAGTTTCTATAATTTTTGTAGATTTTGAGTCATATGGGTGCATAAAAGCATTTGACTAAGACTAGCTAGCCAAAAACAGCAAATATTTAGATGGCAAATCATGGTAACCGAACTCAATTAATGTAGACATATGAAGGGCCAGCGGTATAATGCAAGTCAGTTCAAGCACATGATCCCATATAAGAAAAATTTCAACTTCTGGACGTAAATGTTCATGAGTTTCACACTTTCCTAGTTTTGGATAGTGTGATGAACATTTAGTGGTTTACCCTGATTTAAATTATAATTGCTATATGTTGGATAAATAGTGCAAGTTCTTTGTGATACTGGTGTTAATTCTTTTTTGCATCCAACAGACTATGTACTGTAAGAAGTGTCTTACCAAAGAGATCTAACAAATACACATGCTTTGTTAAGAACTTTAGAACTGTGGTTGTACAGCAGTTTGTTAGCCATGCTATTGCTCATAATTATGTATATGTTTTTTGATGAGTTTGTGATTTAGTTCTTCAATGGTACTGCATTTTGGTTTTAAAACTTGATAATCAAGACATGATTTAATAAAAATAAAAAGGCAATGATAGTACACCCATTGTTGACGTTAAAAATCCACAGTATATATCACATACAGTATGAATCTTTATTACAAATTATGTCAGCTGCTGGATTTTATAAAAGTACCTTTTTACATCTTGCCACAAGTTTTTCAATTCAGATTTATACACAATGCTTTCCATACAAAGTGTCATATTATGTTCTTAGTTTTCCGATGGTGTAACATATGCATCTTTTTGTGACAGATTGTCTTGATTGATTTGATTCTATGTAGACTATTATGACCTGGTGATCTATGAAGCATAAACATGCATTGTGGTGTTAACTTTGGTGATGAAAACCTTATTAAATACATTTATATTCCTGGGAAATGTCTTTATTACTTTTCAAGATCAGTATGCAACTAATTTATGTTTTGTATTCATCATAACAGCGCACGAGGAAGTCATAGCAGGTAGATATTATTAGGTGCAATATATCTTAGTCTGTTGTGATAATTGGCAAAATGCGTTATGAAAGAGCAAAGCATAAAAATCCAGCCGCAATGCACTTCATGATGACAGATAACTAGGATTTACTTGATATATCATGAACTTCCCATTTTGTGTGATAAGTTTGTCTGATTTGGTTACATTCAACAGGAAAAATTATTTTTAGTATATTTGCTGCATTTAGTAGGTTACACTTCTTTTAACTCTGTAGGTCAATTTTAAAGGACATTATTATAACCAAATTAATACCAAAGGACGAATTTTCTTTTGTTAGCCCTGTTGGACATATGACTCGGACTGGTGAAGTACCATTAAATCCAATTGAACATGTTTGTTTGCTTGTATGTAATGGCAGTTTAACATGTTAAAATCAAAGTGCCAAAAGAGGTTATATATGAATGATTAATTGGTGCTTGATCTAAGTGCAAAGAGAAGTGTTAGCCTTGTGGCAGTGCTATAAGGTTGAAGAAAGAAAGAAAAATAGGGATGAGAAGAGTACATGTGAAATACCACCTTCAGAGAAAGAAAACTAACCAGAAAACCAAAGGTTTTGAGGTTCTGGTGTGCATTATGGATTAAGTTATGAACTATTGTATAATAAATGTTATTACACAATGGGCGCAAAATAACAATGACAACCAAATAACAGTTCTCACAAGAATTTCACAATTACTTAAATTCAACATTATTTCCAAGATTTCAATTTTAAGCCCTGTCTACTTATTATGCATGACATCAACATCAAAACCAATAGGGCACATCTGCGGATCATGGGCTGTGTACCACATCTCATATCTGTGTACTGAATCCCATGTGTCGTTTTCGAGATACCGTGTTTACAAGCTCTCTTTAACAAAATCATGTTAAGCCCTGCCCACTATGCACATTAATAAAATTCAACATTTTGGTACCATGAACACGTACACATTAAGCTAACAACATAATCACACCAAATATGAAACGGACATGCGGTTGTTAAATTATGAGCATTTAAATATTTTAACATTAAGCCCCCCCCCCCTCCCCCACCATTAATATGCATGACATCACTACAAAAAACAAGTGGTACATCTACGAACCATTGGCTACTATCTGTGTACCACATATGACATGAATCCAGTGTATCATTCTTGAGATATCGTTTACAAGCTAGCGTCACACACATACATACATACACCATCATGACCGCATAGGTTCCTGATGCTATGGCATTAGAACCAAAAAGGTCATCCCCACAATTTTATATAACAGCTCATATAACTAGTGGAACTGGAATACATTGTTGCTGTCAGAAGAAAACACATGAAACAGGTGCATGTGTGTTTATTCTTTAGGGGTATTTTGATGGTAAATTAGGTGTTTTTATTGAACACGCAAATAAGAAATGTAAAAGAATGCATAGATTTAGCACTTTGTATATGTGTGGTTTTAGCAGTACTGAATGAATGTCTAATAAGGGTGCTGGTTGGAAGTCTTCTTGATTTAAATCAATTTTACCTATATATTGCAGAAAGATGTATCATAAGAATTTATAACTCTTATCTTAGTAATTTTGATTGAAATAGCCCTTTTCTTGCATTTAATGTAAAATACTTTGATCAAACTGGATTTGTAAAATCATCATGTAGTGATACATATATTTTTGTAAATTGAACTTTTAAAATAGAAATCCATTTCAAAAACTTAAATTTTATGTCATTTCTTTATTTCAGTAATGATAATAATATATGATAAGTGTTACAATTTTCTCGAGGTGGCCCATGGACTTCACGCTCAAACAGTCCCCTTTATGGTGACAGTGTGCTGACAAAATTGATATCTGTACCCTTGGTCAAGGTAGATTGTTCCTAGATCAATTTTTTCATTGTACATATGGTGAATAATTAAAAATTTCATATCCACTTGGTCATTTCCCTTGTTTGTTCATTCCCACATCCATCACTGTGTTTTCCCATGTCCATATTCATTTCCCATGTCCATATTCATTTCCCACCTTATTGGCTCATTTCCCATGTCCATCGGTCATATCCCAAGTCCATCGCTCATTTCCCACGTCCATCGCTCATTTCCCACGTCCATCACTCGTTTCCCACGTCCATCGCTTTATTTCCCATGTCCATCGTTTCATTTCCCACGTCCATCGTTTTATTCCCCACGTCCATCGTTTCATTCCCCACGTCCATCGTTTCATTCCCCATGTCTATTGCTCATTTCCCACTTCTATCCTCATTTCCCACGTCCATCGCTCTTTTGAAAATTTCCTGAGAAAACGGGGTCCAGAACCCTCCCCCTAATCCACTTTCCAACTGGCTATACCTCTGGTTGTATTTGATTAATCAGACAGATGACGAGTTCGCAGTCTGTCCTTACAAATAGGGGGCAATAATATTTACTACACATGACGATGTTCATCATGTGACCTTTTCTGGGAACGACACATGCTTATGACGTATTCTGAAACTGTCGACTCATATTTTAGATGGATGTCAGAGTCCGTAGTTCTCACAAATACAGGGCAGCAATAAGATTTACTGCTGAAAGATTGAATTTTGTATACAATTGCAAACTCTTGTCATCTAAAGAAAAGTATACTTGGAATTTGGCAGGGAATTCATAATTATGCCCATTTTGATTACTAGTCTGCTTAAGATAGCCAGAAAAATATCTGCATACTTTCAATCTTAGCACTATAAAACTATGGTAAGTTTAGGTCTTTGGCTTATGAATGATACCATTAGAACTTAAAGATATCATTCCGGGGTTCAGCCATCTACAACAGAAAACAAGACATTTTCAAATGATTTGTTGTTGGTAAAATTGTTGTAGAGAAAACAGCAAATAATTTGTTCTTAAAAATTTATTTTGAATGGGTTGTATATTTTACCAAATGGGAAGACAAAAGTACATAATGGTATAGGTTCATCACTTCTTATTGTTAAACTTCTTTTCAGACCTGCCATTCATTGGGATTAATACATGCACCACTAACAAATGAGTTCCTCATTGGCACACGGCATTTTTAAAGACATCTGCCTGACAGGTGGCATTTGCATACTTGTAAGTGACAACCAAACAGTTATTCAAAGAGACAAATACCATCAAGTCACAATTATATAATATAAAATACTAATAACATTTACACTTTCACTGAAATTAAGAAATTAATGCCTCCTACCCTTTCATACCCTTAAAGCCTTGGTAGTACTTACATATGATCACACCGTAATCTTGGGAGTCACTTGAAGCACATTTTGTTAGGATCCAAACAAATAAGGAATTTAATAAAAAATATTACAAAAAAGATGCTTTTTGAGGCTTTTATTTACAGAAGTTATATTTCATTTATTAATAATTTCAAAAATTCGTCAAATTCCTTACCCTAGTCTGACCTTAAAGATCTTATAGCTCAATATATCAACTTAAGGTAATAGTTTTACATTAAGTAATCACTAGCAGCAGCAAAAAATGAAGCTAAAGCATAAAAGGCAATGTTAGGATGCTCATGAAATATATCAAGGGATTATATATTCAATGCCAGAGAATTGGTGATTAAAATAGAATAAGTTTACATTGATGAAATAAAACATATTTAATCTATTTAGCACTTCTCATGAATATATACATGACCTACCAACTGCCAGACCACAAACTTTACCTTATTCCACTGGGCCCACCCAAATTGTTCTTGGTAGAAACAAAAGTACAGATTTAGGTTGTGAACTCCTATATTATGGTGGGGGGAACGATATAAAAGTGAATGCACAAACCATATGGACCAATATACCAGCACAGAAGGAAGGGTGACAAATCCTTTCATTATGAGGAGTTATTTTATGTTTAATAAAGGAAATATATTTTCCTCAAATTTCACAGCAAAGGAAATGACAGAAAGCAATTAAAAATTATACTAACTTCAAGATTGTGATTCATTGTGCTAACAACAATAAATGAAATTCCACTTCCCATTCTTTTTTTTACAGGTAAATATCTAACGAACAGTAAATTTCTATCATATATATTAAATCTGCGTTATATTGTGAATGTAACATAAATTTGGCAGCTCTTAACAACACCTAATGTAGATTACAGCCAGTTTATATCGCAGTTGTGTTTAAAATCATTTTTTAGTGACTTGCTTATCAATTACATATGCAAGTATTGAAATGAAATGTAATGACACCCCACCCCAATCTTCATTTCCTGAATCTCAGTACCTCCATCTACAAGTATATTCTGATCATATGGTATTGATGAGATGGAAAAGCATGTTCGAAAATGACTCGTGCACAATAATTGACCATTTCTCATAAGCTACAGCAAACATTTTGTAAAAAGTTTGAATAAACTTTGCAAAAAGATTAATGATCAAAAAAGTGTTTTTCCTTGCAAATCTCAAAAACCTTTAATATAAAATTCATTTCATTTGTGCAATTTTTCCACGACTGCTTTTGGGTCAACAGCCCAACTTCCAAGTGCAATAGACATTGATGTTTTTTTGGCTGTCGTTATATGGTCTCAGAGCAGTTGGTTGTTGTTTAGCTTCCTCAGGACATCCACAACAAGTTCTCTTAGTGTCTGTAACAGATAAAAGTGAGAAAGAGGATAAATGAGGTTTAAACACAGGTCTACTTTCTCTATTTCAATAAGTGATGCATCCATTTCAAACAAATTGGTCAGCTCCAGCTATTAAAGTAACTGAGAATAATATTAGAAAGTAGTCCACCTACTGTGGTGTAGCGGTTATCATACATGTCTACTGACCACAAGGCCCAAGCCTGGGTTGGGTAGACACGTCAGTGCACCACAACTGGTTATCAAAGGCCGTGAACATTGACTTGGTTGTCGATGTTATGTCTGTCTGTACGTCGTACCCGTGTTCTCCTCCGGGTCGATTAAACGTTTCGTGATAGCATTGTTACTATCATAACCGAATATGCAGGCGACAACCCCGTCATAGTTAATTGTGTGTTCACTCGTCGGCGATTAGAGAGTATTATTTAAAAATTCAGATAAAAACATAATTGCATCCCTGTGATGCCACTGTTTCTCAATGATTACAATCAAGAGGTACAATCAAGCAATCAAATTTGTATTATCAATGTTGAAACATAGTTGTACAAATAGTGATATTGTGGTGGAGTATCAAGTATTTTTCAAAACCATTAGGAACACCGATTAAAGTTGCCTATGTTTAGTGTTAAGTGAAACAAAAGTGTGCAAATCTTGGTAACTATTTCTAGATGAACTTTTTGAAGTCAAGTGTAACATTTACACACAAAAATAGAAGAGCTACAAATTAAGTGAAACTTGTGGGAACAGTCACTCCTTCTGCTACAATATCTATACAATTGCAAACAAAGTTCATTTATTTGCATATCAAGCAAAGTTAAAAGTAAATTCATTCATTTCCAAGTGACTGTTTGAACAAAATAAAATTGATATTCTTTTACAAGTTTTCTCCTTAATAATGTTGTAAACCAGTCTCCGCCACTGATCACAGGTGGCTTAATGTACATGCTGTGACGGAGGTCTACAGGGACCTTAAGGAAACAAATCATGGGATAGCAGTGAGTTAAAGAAGATCATGTACCTGTGGCTTGCAGTATTCCTCCAACCAACTGAATACACAAGCAGAGAGTTCAGTGAAGCTTGCCACAGAAATGGTTGCGTTAAAGGTCTGGAACTGTGCGTCCATTATGGCTTTAAACTGTAACGACAAATGGCAATGGAATTGGTATTTTATGAAATCACTTTCACATTAATGGGATTGAAATAAATGATGATGTATGAACAAGTAGTAAAAGTATTCAAACGTCATAAGTTTTCTGTTTTTACTATCATTTTGATCATAAATGAAGCAGTTATTAAACATTTCTTTCCAAACTTCCTGAGAACATGAATTCCAAATTAAAAATACACAAACAGCACATTGAAACCAGTGAGAGTCAGCTTTTCTGTCAGGAGGTACAAGACAACTGAGAACTTTGACACGCACTTGAAGAAGATTCAGATAACTCACGCATGAAGCTATTGATGTGTTGGAGATTACAAAACAAAAATCATTAATTACGGCAAACGTTAAAGCTTGATGGATCAATTGAAGAGACTTGGTGGAAAACCAACCTCAAAAAAAAAAAAAACTAGTGCCAGAGAGGTTATCAAAAGAACACATGGTGCATTAAAGCTGGAACACTTACAACATTGAATTTGACTTGATCTGATATCTGGTTCTGCCCTCGACCTGGTGTGTTCTGATGGGCCTTCACAATCTGTTCATAGTTACTGGATGATAAGGGAAGAAACAAAGCTCATGTAATATCCATTTTATTTACAGAATATGCAAGTTCACGAACATCAAAAGTGCACAGAAAGGTTAGCATATTTATGACCCATTCATGTTACTTGACATTTCACAGCACATACAGTATCTAATCCATCAATTGACTTATTTCAAGACTTACTTTGACAAATATATTTATTTAAAAAATTGAATTGTTCCTAGTAGGGGAAGCTACTATAACGGAATGTACAACCAATAAAATTCTTACGATTTCATGATCTTGAGGGCCATGACCTCTCTCCTGAGGGCTTCCACTTCGTCTTCTTGCTTTTTCTTTTGTTGCACTAAGTACTGGATGTAGTCAATTGCTAAAACAAGTCAAAAATTTAATGAGAATGTTTTAATTATTTCTTACATAATTTCGATTTGTATAGAAAAATATTGCAACTTTAAAATTTAACAGAAAAATCAACCTTTAAAAATATAATCATCTATCTTTAGTACTAAGTGCAATGATTTCTCAATGTAAGAGAAGTTTTGTAGACATTTGGTCAGAATTTGCTGGCATGACTTCAAAGAATTATTGACAGAACCAAAAGGTTTTATGGTTCCAGTGCTTTTTTTAAAAGCTGATTGATTTGCAAGTTTTGTATCAACTGTCATGTCACTGCATATCATGAAATATTTGTTCCATGATATTCATTCATTAGCCACACCCACCATGCAGATCTAATAAAAAGGTTGATAACATTAGCAAATTGCACAATAACTAACAACATTATCATAGCAAGTATGATGCAAAAGCGGTTGCTCATTTATCCTATTTCAAGAATTTGTCAGTAAGCCCCACCTACTTATTAATATTCATGACATCACTACCACAACATATGCACAGACCATAACCCATCTGTACATGTACCACATATGACATAAATCCAATATACCGTTTATGAGATATAAGTGTTTATATCATTTAGCACTTTCACATACCATTAAAGGTTTACTGTAGTTCAGTGGTCAAACAAGTTTATCTTATATGAAAGAGGACATCAAAAGAAACAAAATAATGAGGAAAGCATTCAAAAATCTTATTCTCTTAAGAAGATATTCAAGTTTAAAGCTGTCTTATCTGTGTAGAAATGACTGTTGTAGTAAGTCTACTATGGAAGGTTGTGTCTTCATCCTCACATTCTTAACAATTGTTAATGTATTTTAAAGAAAGTTTAATTTTGTCACTATTTAAATTATTTTTCCTCAAACTTTCTTTAGGTGGTATATTACAAATACCTTCCTACATTCAGTTTTACTACTTTTTTTGACATATCCGATGGTTTTTAGGCCACAAATTTGCAGGACAAAATACGATAGAATACTTAAGGACTTTGATGAATCTGAGGCTATGACATTACAACTAGTCTGATTTCAGTCGTTTCTACACAAATGATACCAAACTTTACACTTAGATATCTCCTTAACGGAATAAGACTGTTAATGCTTTTTGTCACTATTTAGTTTCTTTTGAAGTCTTCTTTCATATGAGATAGGACTTGCTTGACCCCTAAACTAATCCTTTAAGTCATGCCAACCATGCATATTAATGACATCTGTTAATAACATCAGCATGTACACAATAACCAACAATATTATCATGCCCAGTATCATACAAAACAGACATACAGTTGCTCACTTATCAAATTTCAAAATTCTCACTTTAAGCCCCACCCACTTATTAATATGCTTGGTATCACCTCCAAAAACAATAGGGTACATCTATACACCATGGGCTATTTATTTACTACACATGACGTGAATTTACTTCATACTGTAGTTCTTGAGATATCATGTTTATAATCTTTTTGTTTACAAAATCATATTAAGCCCCGCCCATCATGCCTCTTAATAAAATTCACATTTTTATACCATGAACACGTACAAAGTAGCTAACATCATTACTATACCATATATGAAACAAAACATACATGTGATTGTTAAAATATGAGCATTCCAGATTTTCACAATAAGCCCCACCTACTCATTAATATGCATGACATCACCACCAAAAACAATAGGGAAAATGTACGAACCATAGACTATCAGTGTACTAAATATGATATGAATCCAGTTTACCGTTCTTGAAATACCATGCTTACAAGCTCTTTTCAGCCAAATTATTGTTAAGCCACGCCCACTATGCATATTAATGAAATTTAACATTTTTACATATTGAACATGTACACACCAACTAACACCATAATTGTACCAAATATAACACAAAACAGACATGCGATTGGTAAAATATGAGCATTTCCAAATTTGTACATAAAGCCACGCCTACTAATTAATGTGCATGACATTACCATAAAAAACAATAGGGTACATCTACGGACCATGGGCTATCTGTGTACCACATATGACATTATTCCAGTGTACTATTCTTGAGATATTGCGTTTACGAGCTGGCCGTCACAAACACACACACACTTACATTCACACACATGCCATCATGACCGCATAGGTTCCTGATGCTATCGCATTGTAAGCAAAATAAAATAAAAAGGTCACTCTGTAATTAATGCATCACAATATTTGTATAAATATGCAAATTGATGTCTGATAGTTTCAAATGGATTTTGATGACTTTGTTTTGCTACTATATTTCTAACAAAATATATATAATATATATATAAATATATATATATATATATTATATATCTATATATGTGTGTGAGACAAAAAACTTTCCTTTCACATTATAACTGAAAATTATATTGTGTGGGTTTAAATAGATCCAAGCTTTAAACAAACAGTTTGTCAACTTAGATCTCAGCATAAAGGTAACAGCTTAAAATCTGAACCCTGCATGAGTTTCAATATCCGTTTTTCTTCCAAATGACATCAAAGTAAATAACGAAACACATTGCCATTAATGTCATCATGATATAAATCTTTAATGCCTTATATGATGCATTATATACATTTACTTACATCTTTGTAAAACTGTTGCTTTGCTGAGTTTTTGTGAACCAACAGTGTCAATATTCTGGCAGGTTGGCACAATTTCTTGTAAGTCTTCATAACCTTTCTGAAATTAGATGCATGACAAAATTACAACAATATTTTGTGATCTGGCTATCCTGCAATATATATCCTCATACACAGCAAACTACTACAGTACCCTTCTTATATAAATAATTACATGTTTCTTGATGGTGACAAGTTTTTATGGAACTATATCTTACACTAACACAAAAGCTTTTTAGTATAAACTTGATGTAACAATCCTATTTCTTTAAAATGAAAAACAATATTCCACTAGAATATTATTAGCACTCTGTATAGCGCATACAATACCTCCACCCTGTTGCAATTCCAACATCCCTTGAATAATTTTAGACTTCATTCGATGCCCATACCCAATGTAATCTACCTCAGAAATACTAGGCCCACCAAGATTCATTCCCAAGCTTTGATCTGTAATGATCATTTGCATTCTAAACACTTGAAGATTATCTTCTGACTGATTAATTCCAAGGCCATCATTGTTTTCTGTTTAAATCAGACTTAGCATTTATTGTTTGAATTCCTTTTAGTCAAAAATCTTATTCTACCATTTTTCATTCATGGCAGAAACCAATTGTTTTTATTACTTGATAGTAGAGACCACTTGACTTAATTTGCTTTGTGTCCAGAAAATTGAATGCTTAGAATTCCTTTTATGGCATGAATTCATTGTTCACCACATTCCATTGGAAAGTTTCAACTATGTTGTGACAGACCTTACCCTAAACATCCCCACCCCTCGATTTCTGCCCAAATTAAAATCACTTGTTCCTTAACCCTTAAACCCCCAACTAGTCAGCACACGACTGGTTTGGACATGCACGTTTCAAAAAATTATTTTGCTTAGTCAAATAAGCCCACAGCAGTGATCCTGGTATCATTTGAAAGAGCTTGAATAGTTCTTTCAATAAATTAACATTTTTGATGAGGGTTATATTTAGAATTGTTTGAGAAAACTCGCTGGAAAATGGGTAAAGAGTAAAATTTTATAAAATTTTGAATTCTTTTCTTAAAAATTTAATTGCCATACTTCCAGACCTTTTTTTGGCCTGAAAACCCATTAGAAACTGTCAAAGACATCAATGCATTCAATTCCTGTCAAATTTTGACTGTCCCTATCATCAATATCTTTTTTGGCAAAATTTGTGCAAATTTTCATGATTTTTGACCTTTTTAAGACCAATTTTTGACAAACCTCGTAGATCTTGATCGCAATATAACTTCCCTACGCAAAATATATCATTTGGAATCTAAATTCCCCATATTTTCAATTGAAAACACAAAGAGCAACTAACCCTCTTTATCCACACCAAATATAAGTTTTAAAACAAACCAACAATCTACTCATAGGCAGCGTGGTGTAGCGGTGTGCGTGCGGGACTTCACGTGAGCAGACCAGTGTTAGGAAATCGAACTGGATATACGGCTTTGTTTTTCGTGAGTAATTACAGGGGTAAATATTTTTTGTTTAATTTCATTGTTTTTGCAAGTCTTACATTGAGAAAAAAATTCACACTGGTATCAATGGAAAGGAAATTTCACAAACAATCTAAATATGTAAAAAAATCCTCCATTTTCGTTATTCACAAGAAATAAAACAAGCTCAAAAAATTAGGCAATTTTGAACTAAGTTTGCCTTTTTCTTTATTTTGAATTTTTATTGAAAAGTTCATTGTCCATTGTTTATTCATATAAACCAAACTTGTAGTGATAGAAAATGGAAGGAAAGTTGGGAAAATTGATTTTGGAAAAAAAAGTTCTGAAAAATTGCAGTCACGATTTGAACACTCTGAGCATGTAAGGGTTAAGCAATAATAAAACCACGCATCAAATCTAATCCAAATCCAATCATCAGTTCTTGAGATATTCTAATGACACACAAACTCAGCCTAAAATCTCCCCAGCCCTACATTTGCACCATTTCCCTGTTTCAATGTCTCAAATTTAAATCACTTCTTCCTTAAGCAGTAGCAAAACCACACACCAAATTTAATTCCAATCTAATCATCAGATCTTGAGATATGTTGATGGAAAATAAACAAACAGACAAACAACCGCGGGCAGAAACATAACCTCCATCCAACTTTGTTGGAGGAGGTAAGTGGCGGAGGTAATTAATAATGGGAAGATCAGAAGTATTCAAAACTATAATCAGAGAATAACTCAAAAATTTCTTATAACTTGATTTGAAGTTCTCAGGATAATCGTACCATATCAAAACATCGTCAGCGTCAGATAATGTAACTTATTTTAAATAAAATACAACAAATCAAATACAAATGTCATCACAAAATTGAAGCAAGAAGTACTCAAAATGTAAAAAGACAATAAATAATATAAGTCAGAGCTAAATTATATGTCAGTGAGAATTTCAATACCACTGCATGCCAGAGTATTTGATATGTTTAAGAACCCACAATACTCCTCCACTTTCAGAGTAAATGGTCAAGAAGACTTGTGTTGCCACTGACCTTGATTGCATCACGTCTCTTCTGCTCAGCCTGGGTATGAGCTGATCGTCTTCTGTCCTTGTATGTTCTGAAAGCATCCGCTTCATCATCCTCATCTGCACCCAAAAAAATTAAATGTCAAAATGTATCGAAATGTACTATGACTAGTGCAGGATACATGGCAAAATCTACTAGCCATTCATGCAGTTAGCACAACCTGCAAACAAAATATCTGATGGGTGTGCTTGCTTTCTGAAGCATTCTATCAAAAGACCAGAACCAAAAGGTTTTGTGGTTCTTATGCTTTTTCAGAAGCTGAATTATTTGCAAAATTTGTATTAGCTGTCATGTCATTGCATATCATTAAATATTTCTTTCATAATATTTATTTATAAAGCACACTTACCATGCAGATCAATAAAAATGTTGACAACATTAGCATTTGCACCATAATTAAAAATATTATAAAAGTAAGTATGATGCAAAAGTGGTTGCTCATTTATCCTATTTCAAGAATTTTTCAGTAACCCCGTCTCAATAATATTCATGGCATCTCTACCACAACATTAGAACATATGTACAAACCATGATTCATCTGCGTACAACATATGGCATATATCAGATCTACCGTTCATGAGATACAATATGGTGTTTACATCCTTTAGCACTTTCACCTTAAGCAATGCCTACCATGCATGTAATGACTTCTGTTGATAACATAAGCATGTACACAATAAGCAACAATATTAACATGTCCAATATGATGCAAAACGGACATAGTTGTTCATTTATCGCTTCAAATGTTCACTTTAAACCCGCCCACTTATTATTATGGTATCACCACCACAAACATTAGAGCACATTTGTAGACCATGGGCTATCTGTGTACCACACATGGCATGAATCCAGTTCCTAGTTTTTGAGATATCATGTTTACTTGTGCTTTTTGGTTACAAAATCAAATTAAGCCTCGCCCACTATGCATAAATCAAAGTCAATATTAATCAAAGTCAATATTTTTGTACAATGAAAACATACATACTAGTTAGCTATCATCATTGCTATAACAAATATGAAACAAAACAGACATGTGATTGTCAAAATAAGAGCATTTTAAGATTTTGTAATGAGCTCGCCCACTCATTAATATACGATTTCACCACCACAAACAAAAGGGCACATCTACAGACCATGGGCTATCTGAGTACCACATAATACATTAATTCAGTTTATCATTCTTAAAATAATGTGTTTACAAGCTCTTTACAGCCAAAATCATATTAAGCCCCGCTCACTACACATATTAATGAAAGTCAACATTTTATCATGAACATGTACACACCAGCTAACATCATAATTATATCAAATATGAAACAAAACAGACAATAAATGTAAAAAAATGAACATTTCGAGATTTTCACTTTAAGCCCCGCCTACTTATTAATATGCATATATCACCACAAAAAAACAATAAGGCACATCTACAAATCATGGGCTATATGTGTACCACATAATACATTAATCCAGTTTACCATTCTTAAAATAACACATTTACAAGCTTTTTTTGGTAAAATTATATTAGGCCCCACCCACTATGCATATTAATAAAATTCAACGTTTTTACGTCATGAACATGTACACATAATAAATATACCACATATGATACAAAATGGACATGTGGTTGTTAAAAAATGAACATTTCAAGATTTTACTTCAAGCCCCGCCTACTCATTAATATGCATGACATCATCAAAAAAAACGCACATCTACAGATCATGGGCTATCTGTGTACCAAATATGACAGGAATCCAGTTTACCATTTTTGAGATACCATGTTGAAAAGCTCTTTACAGCAAAATCATATTAAGTCCCACCCACTATGCATACAGTATTAATGAATTTCAACATATTTACATCATGAACATGTACACACCAGCTAACATCATAATTAAATCAAATATAAAACAAAACAGACATGCGGTTGTTAAAATATGAACTTTTCAAGATTTTACATTAAGTCCTGCCTACTCATTAATATGCATGACATCACAATCAAAACAATAGTGCACATCTTCAGACCATGGGCTATATGTGTATCACATATGACATGAATCCAGGCTGGCTGTGACATACATACACACACACACATACACCTACACTCACCTCCACCCACACGCTATCATGATCGACAACATTGGTTCCTGATGCTGTCTCATCGGAACCAAAAACAGAAGACAAGGTGGGTTCAGAAGGAAGGTTTAGCTCAGCCAGACAGGTCATGTAACATATGAAAACAATTTCAAGGTTTATTAATTGCCTTGTTTCACATAGGAGCTCAAACAGATGTAATACAGCGGATTTAAAGCTGAGACACCTTTTACTTTAGATTGCCACATCAGTTTGCAACCACTCCCCAAGAAGAATCTATCTGGAGCATCATCACAAGAAATGTAATCAACTTTTGAGGAGAACCACACTTATTTCAACCAGAGGAAAAATTCCCACGTGGTTCCAATGCTAACTTTGGATTAGAGGTAATTTGTTTTTTTATCGTATATCTTTAAATGTTGTGTTCTTACACGTTTATTTTATTCATCATACTGGAACATGTAATCTTTGTATATTTTGTTGCTTATTTAGGTGTTAAGGTTTTTGCCTTTAGCTAAAAGCTACAATCACAAGAACCAATGGAATTGTATTTGGCTTCGCCTGACATGAATAATGATGAAGTCAACAACTCAACATTGTATGGGATCCTGTATCATCCTTGCTTTTATCAACAGCATCATACCTAGCTTGATTTAAATCTGACATGAGTTTGTAAAAATATGAGCCTCAACAGAAATTCACAATTAGTCCTATCTTCTCATTAATATTTATGACATCAGCACCACAAACAGCAGGGATCATCTGCTGACCACAACATACACATACTTGTCAAGTATGGCATAAATCTACCTTAAAGGATAAGTTCAGTGGTCAACCAACTTCATCATATTTAAAATAAGACTTTAAAAGAAACAAAATGGTGAAAAAACTGTTCAAAAATCTTATTCTGTTAAGAATATATTCAAGTTTAAAGCTCTTGTCTTATCTTTCTAGAAATGACTGTAGTAAGTCTACTATGGAAGGTTTGCACCCATATCATCACATTCTTAAGAATTGTTAATGTATTTTAAAGAAGATTTATTGAACTTTTTCCCTATTTCATTTATTTTCCCTCAAACTTTCTTCAGGCAGTAAATTATAATTATTCTTACAACATTCTGTGTTACTACTTTCCTGACATATCCAATGGTCTTTAAACCACAAAATTGCAAAACAAAATATGATAGAATACATAAAGACTGAGGAATCTCAGGCAGTGACATCACAACTAGTCTTGATTTCAGTCTTTTCAACACAATACCAACTTTAAAACTGAAATATCTCCTTCACGGAATAAGATTTTTTGATGCTATTTTCACCATTTTGTTTCTTTTGAAGTCCTCTTTCACATAAAATGGGCTAGCTTGATCACTGAACTAATCCTTAATGCTCTTGAGATATCATGTTTACAGAATTTTACTTTTAGCCCCACCTACTAATTAATATTCATGACATCAGCACTAAAACAATAAAGATCATCTACAGACCACAACACATTCATATACCAAATATGATATAAATCACCCTCACTGTTCTTGAGATATCGTGTTTACAAGCTTGTTAACAGAATTCTACATTTAGCCCACCTACTAATCATTATTCATGATATCAGCATCAACATCAATAGGGTTCATCTACAAACAACAGCACATCCATATACCACGTATGACATAAATCCACTGCACAGTTCTTGAAATATCGTATTTACAAGCTTGTTAACAGAATATTACATTTAGCCAAACTTACAAAATAATATTCATGACATCCGCACCAAAAACAATAGTGATCATCTACAGACCACAACACATCATATACCAAGAATGACATAATTCCACCACACGGTTCTTGGGATATCAAGTTTACAAGCTTCTGTCACAGACACATACATACACACATACATACACACACCATGCAGCATGACTACATGGGTTCTGTTATCGCAGCGGAACCAAAAGGCACATTACATTGCTCAGCGAGATGATCTAAACATTGAGAGTCACAGGCAAAATGATAATGATATGGCACAGACACAGAGTGCTCAATGTGCCTGTGGATAGAAAACTCATCAAACCAAAATACATGTAAGAGAGTGTAAGTGATGAGATAAGAAAATTCTAAAACAAATCAAAAGGTAAGAAGAGCATAATTGGAAGAGATAAGTTTCAAACCTTCTCTTAAAAGTTTGCAACTAAATTTGATTATTTTTAAAATTATAATATTTTTCACACTACTGTATAAAAATATAAAATAGAATATTACATGCAATGAACAAGTTATTAAGTTTTCTAAATACAAAAACAAGGACACGCAATATGTTTATAGTGTAAATACAATGTTTAAAGGAATATTTCCATGGTGTTGTAAAATTTTTTTGAAAGAGCATACTTTTAAGAGCCAATTTGGTACAAAAATTAGGTTGATATTATATTCTGTTCAGGAGATATGGATTTTTTATAGATTTTTGCATTTTTAAAGTTTTTGTGCAGTATGATGTATTCGTGTCTGATGTCATAGAGGCAATTCCATTGCAAATGTTTATGTATTTCTTTAAACGTTAATTAGTTGTTTTACGTGATTAGAAACAATTTTTCAAAAGTAATTGAAGTTGGGTATATTTGGCAGTATGTATAAATACCGAACTTTCATCAATTTATTTTTCTAGTAGGTTTTACTAATAACATAGGATAGATTTTAAGGATAGATGAAATACATAAACTTTGTGGGAGAATGTGTTGCTGTGATGTCATACTGAGACATTTCCTTTTCATTTATTGGCATTTTTTGTGAACCTTAAAATTTGAATATCTTCTGGTAGGAATAACATATCAACATGATTTTTGTACTAAATTGTTTCTAATTTTTTTTTCTTTCTTATGAATGGTTATAAAAAAACATGGGAATATTTCTTTAATCTTCAAAATCTTCTATATGTAATGAATCCATACTAGAGCCATGAAGGTCCATTAGGCTGGTGCTTAACCCTGGCTTCATTGGCATATGTGGATAAAAGCACATGACTCCCCCTGGACAGTATGCCAGTCCATATCATGGCTGAAATTCGATCCGGGTACCTTCTGAGTACGAGATAGGACTCCATAATGACTGGGCTATTGCACTCCCTAATGACAATGGCTCTCTAATGTAATGAGAAAGGCTTTCTATTTGACTTTCCTCAATCCTCACACAACATGAATAACATGAATATCTCAAATCTTAGAGCTGTTTACACCAAGATTCAATGTTAGTCATAAAGTACAGTGTAAAATGAGTATGAGGATTTATTAGTCCAAACATGCCAAGCACTCACCTGTGAATGTCATGCTGTTTTGACGAGAGAGATTGTGGGGGGTAGAGCTCCCATCTGTTTCACCAAAACCTGCAAGGAAAAGTATTACCAATGACATGCTAGTGACATGCATGAACTATGATATAATGAGGGAAATTAATGTTTTGATTTATACAAATAAAACCATGAAATAGATGTGATTTTGATCATGCTTTCAAAAATGCACAAATTTCAACGTATCTGATTTCAAATGCATATGGGTGGGTTTGCGAGCTTTTAATAACAATTTGCAAAACTAACCTTTCAGTCTTTGAAGTTTTTGCCTTAAGTTTTCTAAAACAAATTCCACATTTATTTTCAAAACTTAACAAACAATGCATGTTTTTTGTCACAAACATGTAATAATGATAAATGAAATATAACACTAACTGTAAGAACGTCATTTCGATAGTATGCATGTTTAAGCAAAAATATTAAAAAGCTTAATCATAATAAACACATTGGATCAAAATAGAACTTATTGCTTAACTATACACCAGCTTTTCAAAGCAGGAACCGAGTGTAACTTTTTATTAAATATGTCCAGTTTATCATTTTTCATACAAATTACTTTTTCAACTTTCATCAAATAAGATAGATGTTTGATTAAGTAATTTATGGTCGGATGCTGATTTTTATATTTACAACTGAAAATAAAATATCTGACATGGAAGATTATAAAATCTCTGTATGAATCAAACTCATCAATAATGCCAAAACGAATAACATAGTAATCAATTAAACCATCATCCAGACTCAAAGCAATAATCAAATCGGACCAAAAGGATTGGACAAAAGGACTGGCCCAGAACAAGTGTTTTAGAGTTTCAAATTCAGAACTACAAAAAGAAGAAGTACATATTTTTATTTTACACAAACAAACATAAAGAAATTTGAACTGAAAGTATTTAACTGTAGAGTCCATTATAGCAGTTTTGTAATTTTTGTAAATGTTTGAACGCAACAAAGTTTCCGTTAGGAAATCATTTTGCCACTTAACATGAGCTACTGGGTTAAGAGCAATTTTGTCAATATAAAGGTTGTAAATCATTTTGTTGATTTTATGAACAGAATATAATTCTAAAAGAAGAGATTCTTTACTTGTAATCATATCACAATTAAGGTCAACATGATGCAACCAATCTCTAGGAATTACATGAATGATGCCATAATAAATGTTAAAATGAATAGAGTAAATATCAAATTTTGCACAAAATTGATCATAATCGAGGAAATTACCATCAAGATATAACAAATCCCTAATACAATTACAGTGAAATAAGTTTGATTACAAACAGTGGTTTATGATCAACACAATATGGCTATTGTTCCATAAAATCTCATTCAGTGAACAATTTACATGACGATCTTAGTTATGATTGGTCCAAGCAACACATGAATAAAAGCATTCTCAACAGTAGCATCATTAGGATTATAATTACACTCGAAAAAGAAAGATTTTCCAAATTACTTTAAGTGAATATCAAAACACAAAGTCCAAGTATATTCTTAGCTTGGCAATAACGTTTAACCCAACCAATCTTAATAGAATTTAGAAAAGATTATGTATGAAGCACATTTAAACCACCATTTTTAATCTTATTAAATAAAAGATGACGCTTAATTGTATTCGGCTTACCATTCCAAATAAAATCATACAACATGCCATTAAGTTCATTAAAAAACTTTTTTGGAGGATTGGGTAAAACAGAGGTTACATATACTAGTTGTGAAAAAGCTAAACTCTTAATGATGGTCATTTTACCCAAGGATGTAAGGTTCCTTTGGGACCAAATAAGTAGGTAAGACTTTAAACATGAAAGCTTTGGAAAGTAATTCTAAGCAAAGAAATTATCCTCCCTGTTGGTGATAAAATACCTAAAAATCTAACACAATCATGGGTAATATTGAAAGGAAAGAAAAATCATTGATGAAAAAAGGCATATCATCAACAGAACTACCAATGGGGAAAAGATATATTACTTATCATCCAAATTTGCTTTTAAACCAAAACAATTGTTGAAAGACTCCAGTATCTGAATAAAACTAAAGAAAGTATTCCTACTCCCGTCTAAAAATAAAATGTATCATCTGCGAACTGCATAATTTTGATTTCTTTGTTGTTAATTTCTATACCCTTTATATTCTGATCCATCCTTATTTCAATCGCAAAGATTTCAGCACAAAGTAAAAACAAGTAAGGACTAAGTGGACAACCTGTCTTACACCGCTATTTATCTTTAAGAAACCCGTTGAATAATCACTATCAACAACACAAGAGGTAGCATAAAACATTTTAAGACAGTGAATAATATCATGACCAAAGTTAAAAGCAGAGTGTGCGATAAATGAAATTCCAACTTAATCAAAGGCTTTTTAAAAGTCAATGAATACAAAAAGCCAGGTAGTTGTTTTGTTTTACAGTAACCGATAGTATCAAGTAAAATACAAACATTTTCGCCAATGTACCTTCCTCTTATAAAACCAGTTTGATCAGTATGAATAATAATAATATTCAAGTATCTTTTCAAACGTTGAGCAATACACTTTGCCCCCAATTTGTAATCAAAATTAATAAGAGTGATTGATCTCCACTTTCCAATATAACGGCCATCTTTATTTTCTTTAGGAATGAGAGAAATACTGTAACACCTCTACTCTGCTCATCATATAAAGAATCCACAGTAAAACCATAAATCAAAGAATTTACAACCAAATGGCCAATTTCACTCAAAAACAGAAGATAAAACTCACAGGAAAACCATCAGCGCCAGATGACTTATTCTTAGAGAAAGTTTTCAAAACATTACTACATTTAGTTAAAGTAACATTACCCCACACAATAGACTTTGTTCATTAGTGAGAGTTTCACGTGGGTAGAGGTCATTGAAAAAAATCTGCATTACAAGCAAGATCATTATTATAAAGCTATATCAATTCCACAGAAATAGGAACATAAAGCATGAAAATTGAAGATAATTTGATGGAGCAGATTAATTGTTTTTAGTATCTGCTAATATGTGAATTTTCAAGTATTTTCAAGCATTTATGCAAAATAAACGCTGCCCTCTGTCCCATGCAATACAAATGGTAATTTCTTAAACTCCACTTTTTACCAAAGTTCCACCAACATTTTGTTCATGTGTACTAACTTTTTAGATTTAATGTGTTTTAGTGGTTAAGGTATGTACAGTACAGTACTTTAACTGATGCATGCATGCATATAATATACATGTTTATATATGCAGTAGTAGACTTAAGGACTAGATTTTTGAAGCAATATTTGAGAAATTGAAAATAAACACCCATCACACTTTTTCAAAAAAGTTTTTATAACTCTATATAAATAAAGTACACAAAATATATTTCAAATCCTCTTCATTTAGATTAATATCTATACATCAGTTGTACCCAATAAATTAGATTTAATTCATTTTCTACATATGGGAGAAATAAACATGTAACACCAGTCACAAATTGTGTGACGGGTGTTACAGTAGATACATTGTACAAAATGCAGTATGCAATACATGGAAAGTAAATGACATTCAAAACTGAAGGAGAATTACAAAGTTCAGTACATTAATTTATATTTCTAGCCTTTCAATCCTTGTGGTAAGTGTTTAAAATGTTCCTAGATGTGCCGATTATAAGGTTTAGGGAACTGCCCACTGTAACACCCGTCACATGTAAAGAGCAAAATTGGTTTAACTCTCTACAGGGATGGTGTATATAAACTATACTTCAGATGCACTTTGTCCACATTGATCTTTATATCAATTTTATCCTGTCAATGGAATTACCTACATTTACAAATCTCTGGTACAAAACAAAATGTGTAACACCCGTCACAAATTATGTGACAGGCGTTACGTACAAAGTAAAAGATGCATTGCACATAACAAAGAAGGTCAACGGCATCCCTTATTTTAGGAATGATGTAAACTAAAGAACATTATTGATCAGAATAGGCATTTATGGCATTTAAATAATAAAATCATTGAAAGTACAGTACAGTGCAGCATGTGAACATCATAGTGATGTGACAACACTTTCCAGAACATGGTGTTCATTACCATTAGTGACATCATTACCCAAAAGATATATACATAGTAATCCTTTGCATTTACATACTGTTTTATTTGTATTAAATGCTTATTTTGTGCAATAGAAATAAAAATACATCCAAAATAGATTATTCTAAGTGTTTGAAGGGCAAAAATCAAACCTGATCAACAGAAATTTCAGACACCGTAACACCCATCACATACAATATAACACCCGTCACAACAATTATTTATTCCAGTGCCAAAACTCTTTAAGATTGTTAAGTTCCTTAGCTTTTATAATGTTTTATTAGATTGAAGTTTCAACTTATATTTGATAAATAAATTAATAAATGCTTTTTTAACTTCAGTTTTACATGTATTCATCAAATTTGAAGAAAAAAAACCTGTCTGTTTTCATCTAACACCCGTCACGCATGTTTGCTCGCCTCAAGTCTCATTTGTCGTAGTATTCGTCTGACTTTTTCCTTCTAGTAAAGTAGAAGCTTATATAGTATACCTAGGGGTGGTACTGCATTAAGATAATATCAGTTACTATTTGAGATAAATTATTCTGAAATCAGAAATTGTCTCTGAATCATAACACCTGTCACATGGAATTGACCACATGTGAAAGAACGGTTTCACTTCTCTCCAAGGTTTTTTTTTTATGATCATCAAAAAGACATTTGTTATTGGTATTATTTCTATTACGCCTTTCCAAATCAAAGAAATACTTTAAGTTTTTTCTCCAAACTCAACGCATCTTGCCCTAGATCTTATAATTGTGCCTTATCATGAATAACTTCCATTTTTTTTTTTTTTACAATCATTTACAGTATTTACAGTAGATTATCATTTGATGGGTTACAATAGTACAGTTATTTTCAGCAACATTTATTTCCCTTAAGACGACATTCTTGTTTAAGGCTCACGTGCCTTTTTAAAAGAATAAATATTAGTCTTAGAATGGATTAAGTACTTAATGAGTTGAACAGGATTCAAATGTGGATTTGATACAATAGAAGAGCAAATTAATTCTCTAATAATATCAATATAAAATGTATCACTTGATAAAGAAGTGTTCCACTTCCAAAAACCTTTACCTCTACATTCACTAGTGGAAGCAATTGACAAAAAACGTAATGGGAGATCAGTTTTGAGACTGGATTGCAAAGAACAATGACGTACTGATTGTAGCAGAAATCTTGAAATAAGAAAGAAATCTTAAAGACAATCAATTAAGCTGGTAGCAATCTAAAAACCATGAGTAATGTCTAGTGCATTTATTGCGTTCACGCCACACATCAATTAATTCAAAATCATTCATTATTTTTAAAAGCTTATTATGAGCCTTAAAATTTGTTGAGTTATGACCCCCTTCTTTGTCCAAATCTAAATTCATAACAAGATTGAAATCACCTCCCCAGATAACCTTGTCACCAGAAAAACTACCAAGTAAATTTTTTGATTTTACCAAAGAACCAAGGAGAATCAATGTTCGGAGCATAAATATTGATCAAAAGTAAATTTGTATTATTCAAATGTATAGTAAGACTTGATCAATCAACCAGTATAGTCATGAAAACAATTATCAATATAAAAAGACATAGTAGAGTGACACAAAACACACACTCCACGAGCATCGGTACTACCATGTGAGAAATAAAGTTTACCACCCCACTTGTTTTCCCATATTTTCTCCAAAAGAGGATCACTGTGTGTTTCCTGGAGCAAATAAAACTGGTGTTTCTTTTGGTTAAGCCACAAAAGATTGTACGGCACTTAATACTATTTTTTTAATCCTTAAACATTTAATGACCAAAATAGCAAGTCATTCATGTTTTGATGTAAATGATGACAATATCATCATATGTTTATAAAGTAACATAAAAGGTATATGAGGTGAAATAACAATGCACATACAATCTCGCCTCAAAAAGAATCGGGGAAACAAAAGCAATGATGCGAAAGATCTGATGTGGTGTTTATATCAAATGTGTACGAGGATACAAAAGTTGTAGATGTTCAAATATTTTGAAACAATGAAATGCCAAAAACAAAGAAAAGTTTCTTAAAGCAGATGCAAAGAAGTGTAAAGTGTAATGTGAATCTAAAAAAGATATGCAACAAGTAAAATATTTTGGAAAAGAAATACAAAATAAGTACTAGTAGGTTTCTCTTAGAAATCATGATCAGTACCAAGGCTGGCAACCAAATATATAATGTTCGACAACACAATTGATGTAAAATGTGTACAGAGGACATATCTCCAGTTCACAAAAATGAGTTCAAAATGGATTTTTCTTCTTTTAAATTCACTAATAAAGTGTTCCACCAGTAGAAAAGGCACTCAAAAGTGTCTCTGCCAAAGTTAATATTCATATTTTAGAAGAAAGCCTCCACAACAATATCTTCCTAAACTTCAAATCGATAAGGAATCCCCCGGTTGTTTCTCCATTTTCCTGCCGAAAAATGCAAGGAGGTCTCTGTTAGAAGAACACAGATACTTGTTCTTTCCATTTTCTTAAAGATCTGCCAGAGTCAAATCATCTGTGATAAAGTAAGCCTTATCCTTTAGCATTTGATGTGCATCTCGTAGTAATATCTTATCCTGGTAGAATGACATTTCAACAAGGATGTGGCAATTTCTCTCCCCTCTCTATATTTTCCATCTCAGTGAGCTCGCTCAATGTCAACATTTTGGTTGCCCACTTTTTAACAGACCAGCTTATCAATATATACATAATTTTCATCCGGGTTAGTGAGATAATTCACAATACAAATGTTGCTTCTGCGTGAAAAATGCTCTTGCTTGTTGAGCTAATCTTTGTGAAGTTAAATGTCTTTTTCAAGCTTAACAACGTTCTTTTCAAACTTTTTTAATCTTAAACCTTTCCGTGATTTTCCACTTCCTCGACTTATGTTTGTGAGAAATGCAATAGACTTTCCAACATGTTCTTCAACTCGTTGACCACATTTTGCAAGTTCTTTGATATTCTTTTGAGTGTCTTTCTATATTCTTATTCAGCGATAGCAAAGCTGTAGTATCTTCAGCCATGTCTTCAGATTCTGAGGAATTTGAGCTTACATGTACTTGTTCAGTTCTGCGAGATTGTCTCAAAGCGTAGGCTGTAATATTACTTCTCAAACTTTGAGAATATTGCAATTTTCCTCCTTTTTTACCACTTTTACTTGCCATTTTATTCCGAAAATAACAGAAGTGTATAGTGTTCCAAAATCATGAATAAATCACAAAAAGCTGTAAAAGTTTGAAGGCTTAATAAGGCAGAAAATAACCAAAATCAGCAGAGCACCTTTGAACACATTTTTACTCAACAGCCCTTTTCACTCAACAGCCCTTTTCACTCAACAGCCATCTTAGCCTCATCCAGTTTGCCTTGAAAAATTATGCTTCTTTTAAAATCTTCAACCTTATTTTTTATGTGAAGGATAAACATGTGAAAATAGTGTCATTTTCTTTCATGATTTCTTGAACCACAAATAAAGCATTACTTGCTTCATATATTTATTATTTTATATTGATAAATTATCCTATGAATTTGAACAATTCGTTATACTGTACAAACATCAGTTTGGAAATACATGTGTTCTCTCTCTTCACAATCTTAAATTCACCCATAAATAGAAAAAAGAGGTTTATCAAGCATTTAATTAAAAGTCGTACAAGAAGATTGAATTCAAAAGATAACAAAATCAACAACAATATGGTATTTGTACAATTTCCTACTATATACAAAATTGCAGAACAGCAGGCAAATAAAGAACTTTAAGTGGGCAATTCAGCAAAACATTCATAACATGTGAAAAAAATACTTAAGGAAGAGATCAAAATACTTTTGGTGGTGTTTTGATTAGTTTGCTACAATTCTAATGGTTAATTTCATTTGGAAAGTATCAATATTACAAGAAAGAAAAAATTGGGAATGCTTTTCAAGAAAAATATGAAAAAAATTTAAATGAGGGGACAAATTGGAATCACTTCTTCAGTAAGCAGCAATAAAACCACACACTATTTATTATAAATCCAATCATCAGTTCTTGAAACATGTTCATGACAAACAAACACACATCAGGCAAAATCAGGCAAAAACATAACCTGTTGTCCAACTTTGTTGGTGGAGCTAGTAATTAACCATCATTGTGACACTCCATAAAAACTTATATTGAGACCTAACCCTAACCAAATAAATATTTATCTCCATGTACTGTACATGTATTATAAACATAACAAAACATAAAAAAGTGGTTTGTACCAGTTTCACTTTAGGTGTACTTACTATGCTCAAAGCTGGATTCTCCAAAGCTGGAGTCTCCAAACCCTGAATCCACATTCGCCATATTTGTAAGAATCTAAAATCTGTTAAATAGGAAATGGAGGAATATTTTAGTTAATAACAGCTTTGAAATTGAAAATGATAAAACTGTCAAAATTACACTGAAAAATTTCACTCCTTTTAAACAAAGTACAAAATCAAAACTGTATGACAATTCAATTATTCTTTGATTGAAACAAGGCCTTTGGCCCTTGTCACAAATAATATAAACACCTTAACAAAAGAATAGATAGCGTACTGTAGATAGATAAAATGTATGACATTACTTGACAGAATTAATAATAACTGTAAATAGTAATAGTAATTATTTTACATAGCGTCCTTTCTATACAAGTATATTCAAGAGCACTTCACAAACATCAGAGCTTTTTAGTATAGGGGAGGGCTGCCCAAACTGCCCATCATCCATTAGTTCAGGAAAGTGAATGAATACCAGGTTTTCACGCTTTGCTTTTCGAAAGAGAACTATCATGTGATAATGCTGATATGTCGGGAGGGCAGAGTCATTTTACTCAATATTTAAAGAGAAATCCTATAGTACTGGCATAAAAAATTGCAAGAAGTTTGTTTGTTTGTTGAGGTTTAACGGCACTGTGAAAGTCAACAAGTAGTGTAAATGTATCAGTTCTACACCAAAGATCTTCATTCTATTAACCAAGCAGCCTATATACTATGAACATTATGGCACTGAACCATAATTTAAAACATGACAGACCCTTACATTCATACATAAAGATTTGATTTGTTATCATTTCTTTTTGCTTTTGACTACATGTGCACAAGTCGGGCGAGTCATGATAAAACTAGATCAAACTCGAGAATATGTTGACTGTAGGCCTACATGCTTATTTACATTGAAATGGAAATAAGCATTAAACTTAAAGGAATATCCCCAATTTTATTTTTAATATGATAGAAAAATTTTAGAAACAAAGGGGTGAAAAAAGTATGTTAATATCTTATTCAGTATAGAGGTTACAAAATTTTACAGTATTTTTAAATTTGGACAAAAGTGATTGGCAACATCTGTGATGTCATAGAGACAATTTCAACAAAATGTCTTTTGTATTTCTTTAAATATGTTTGTTTAATAAGGGCTTAACGGCACCACGACAACGAGGGTCAAATTGTGCCCGAGAGGTTAGATCATTCTAGAGGTAGGAAGGAAAGAAAACAGGGGAAGAATGAGAGAAATAAAAAAAACTAAAGTCAGAAAGCTGGGATCGAGTGAGGAGGTGCATGGGTGAAAAAAACAAAATAGAGAGAAAGGAGGGGGGAGGAGGGGAAAGAGGAGGACTAAATATGATTGTAGAGGGAAGCATGATAAAGGAAGGAGATAATTTTATGGGTTTTACTGAAAGAACTCGGCAATTGAGTTGTGGGGAGCGAGGGAAGCTCTGGAAAGGTTGTACAGGGGGCAAGCAAGGAGATAGTGATGGATTGTGAGGGTGCAATGGCAATTGTTGCAGGGGGGTTGGGAAAAGCCAATAAGGAGGTGTGAGTAAGTGAGGTGGGTGTGACCTATTCTAAGACTGGTAATATGAATGTTGTCGACACAAGAGATGTTGTTGATGGTGGCTTTGATCGGAATGGTGGGCTGGTTGACGTAGAGTTTGTTATTAATTTAAAAGTCCCATAAGGTTTGCCAGCGGTCACGAACAAGGGAAGCGATAAATATGACTTGGATTTTTTTCTCTCTTGTTAATTACATATTCTGCCCTATCTCTATGATACACCAAAAATGCTGTTCAATAAAGTAAAAAAAGAGTGTAAATAAATTTATAAGAAACACAAAGAACTGTGCTGGAATTGCCTTAATAACATTACCAAGCTGAAGCACATATACTGTACAAGCTGTTTTTAAACGCATTTTTCTACTCTTTAAATTGTTATAACTTCTAAACGGAATAAGATAATAACATAGTTTTTTCACTACTTTGTTTCTACAAATTTTCTCTGTCATATATGAAAAATGGAAGCCCATGGGAATATTCCTTTAATCTAGAATTAGGAATAATAATTTTCAAGTTTCAATTTCTTTAATTTGATTAGTTGCCGCAAACTATGATCCGACAGATAATTCAGACAAAACAAAGTATACTAGTCAATTTGTTTGTTTGATGAGAGCTTAAAAGCACCATGAGAGCGAGGGTCAAATTGTGCCTGAGAGGTTGGATCATTCCAGAGGTAGGAAGGAAAGAAAATATGAGGAGTCTGAGAGAAGTACGGGGGCTAAGAGCCAAGAAGCTGGGATCAAACGAGGAAGTACAGGGGTCTAAAAATAAGGGGTAAAACTAGGTAGAGAGGAGGAAGGGGGAGGGGGTAAGAGAGGAGGACTTAATATGGTTGCAGAGGGAGGCATGAAGGAAGGAGATAGTTTTATACAGAGGATGGGGTTCTGGAAGAGCTTGGCTATGGAGTTGTGAGGTGAGGGAAGTCTAGGGAGGTTGTACAGGGGACAGGCAAGGAGGATGTGGTGGATTGTGAGGGGGAAATGGCAATTGTTGTAGAGGGGTGGGGGAGCCAGTAAGAAGGTGGAAGTGAGCGAGGTGCATGTGACTATTCTAAGGCGGGTAATGTGGACGTCTATACAGAAGAGATTGTAGATGGTGGGTTTGGTCAAAATGGTGGACTGGATGCTGTGGAGTTTGTTAGTCCCCTGAGGATTGCCAGCGGTCACGAACAAGGGCAGCGATAAGAGGCTTAATGTCAAAAAAAAGAATTTGGAAAGGGGGTGGGGAGGTTGAGGGCAAGCTTAGCGGCTGAATCAGCTCTGTCATTGCCAACATGGCTGGGTATCCAGAAGAAAATAATACTTTTTCTGCAGATGAGGAGAGGAAGGAGGGGGTGGCAAAAGGAGTTTATGGAGGAGGTGGGATGTGGGGTTATCCCACTTACAGTTGAGTAATGAAGTAAGGACAGACTTGGAGTCTGAGAAGATGGCAAAGTGACTGAGCGGGGGGAGTACTCAATATAGTTGAGAGCAAGCAGGATGGCCTTGGCGTTGGCCGCGAAGATGGATGAGTAATCGGGAAGCCTGCTACTGAGTGTGATGTCTTGGATGAAGGCAGCAGCAGCTGACTTGTTGCCTTCCTTGGAGCCATCAGTATAGATGGAGGTGCAGTTGGAGAGTTGGTCTTTGATTTGGTTGTGGAGGTTGATGAAGAGGTTGGGGTGGGTTTGGGTTTTGTGATGAGTGAAGAGGCCTAGGTGGGTGGAAGGAAAGGGGTGGCCCAGGGAGGAAAAGTAGGCCAGGAGAAGGTGTCAAGAGTGAAGGGGTTGATGCCGAGATGGTAGAGGTCAGGTTTGATGCATAAGCTGAAGGGAGGGGATAGGGTTTTAGTACTATCAAAGAGGGTGGAGAAATTGGGATATCTAATGAGGTAGGAAAAAAGTAGGAACGGCTACGCTTTCTACACCTTGGCAGGAAAGTGGATTCGTTGGCTTCAACGTGAAGGCTAGTGATGGGGGAGGTCCTGTGGGCACCAAGGCAAAATCTGAGGGCTTTTATTTTGGATGGTGCTAATGTGGTTGAGGTAAAAGTTGTGAGCGGCACAGGAGACAATATTGCCATAGTCGTGCTTGGCACGAAAGATGAGCTTGAAGATCTTGAGGAAATCATGGGGGTTCACCCCCTCCCTTCCCAGGTGATGTTGGAGAGGAGGCGGAGGATGTTCAGGGAGCTCTTGCATTTCTGTTTCAGGTTGGTGATGTGTTGCTTGTAAAAGAGCTTGGGGTCTAGGGTTAGACCCAGGAACTTAATGCGGTGGACTTTAGGGATGCGATTGCCATTGAGCACGAAGTTCGGGTTGGGTTGGAGGTTGTTGAAATGACAGAATTGCATGCAGACTGTCTTGTCTTTGGAGAATTTAAAACAAATATTGTTGCACCAGTCTTGCAGCCGGTCGAGGCTAAGTTGGAGCCTATTTTGGGTGAGAGAAAAGCAGGAGTAGAAGATGGTGAAGTCGTTCACATTTGATGTTGGGGCCAAGGCTGTCTGCGATGTTGTTAATGCTCAAGTTGAAGAGAGTAGGGGAGAAGATGCTGCCTTGGGGGATGCCCTCTTTTTGGGGTGGGGCTGGAGAGGGTGTGGCCAATACAAACTTGGAACTGCCTGGGTGAGAGGAAGTTTTTAATAAAGATGGGGAGGTGGCTTATGAGGCCGATGATGTGAAGCTTGCGGGTAAAGCTGTATTTCCAAGTAGTGTCAATAGCTTTCTTGAGGTCGAAAAAGATGGCAATGAAGTGTTCCTTTTTTGCAAAAGATTCCCGGATTGCAGTGTTGAGCGTGATTAACTGGTCCAAAGTATTGCAACGTTTCCAAATCCACTTTGGTGAGTGGAGAAGATTCTGTTGGTCTCAAGGAACAGTTGTTCCATAAGTTTCTGGTTAATGATCCTTTCCATAATTTTACAGAGACAGCAGGTGGGGGTGATGGCAATGGGGTGGAGGGGTTGGTGCTGTCCTTCCCTGGGTTAGAGAAATGCCATCCTCCAGATAGGGGAAAAGAAGTGTGAGGACCAAATGTGGTTGAGGATGGTGAGGAGGGTAACTGTGGCCTTGTTGGGGAGGTGTTTCAGGAACTGGTAGGGGATGTTATCTGGGCCTGGAGGTGCAGCCAGTGTCATGGATGGCTTGCTTTAATTCAGACAAGGTGAGAGAGGTTTTGTAGCTCTCGGTGTTGTTGAAGGGAAAGGTAATCCTTTGGGTTTCATCACAAACCTTTTTAACTTTGAAAGCATTGGAGTAGTTGGCTGAGGACGAGATGTTGCTGAAAGAGGCAGCAAGGTGGTTAGCGATATCCTTTTTCGCAGTGAGAAGATTGCTTTGGCACTGCTGATGTGAAAGAGGTTGAAGTTGTGAGTGGTCAGGTTTGTTTTGAAGTTCCGGAGGGCTTTTTTCCTGTTCCTAATGGCAGTTTTGCAGTCGTCAATGAAACAGGGGTTGGGGGTAGTTTGGAAGCTTTTGGAATGGAGCAGGTGGCGATGTTGATAAGGATGTTACTGAAGTTTGACATGGGATCCTAACCCCTGAGGAAATGGGGGTATAGGTGAGAGTTGCGGAGGCTTTCTTAAGGTTCCAATTGGGGGTGTAGTCTGTGGGGTTTTAAGGTCTGAGTGAATTAGAAGAGGGTAATGATCACTACCACAGAGGTCAGCAGTGACCGCCCAGCTAAAATCAAGGAGGTAGGGGGAACAGACAGACAGGTCAATGCAGGTGTAGGAGCCTGTGGCAGGGTGAAGGTAGGTCAGGGATTTAGTGTTGAGTAGAAAGAGGCTGTGCTGTTGAAGAGTGTTTTCGACAAACCTGCCCTTAAGGGTAATGATATTAGAGCCCCACAGGGGGTTGTGGGAGTTGAAGTCACCAAGAAGAATAAAAGGGGAGGGGAGCTGAGAGATGAGGTTGTAAGGTTGGTTGGCTGAACGTTGGCATTGGAGGGGGGAAGGGGAGATAAATATTGCAAAGAGTGAAGGTTTTGTGGAGGGAGATAAGAGATACAGATGACCTGTAAGTTGGTGTTCATATGAATAGGGCTGTGTGGGATATTGTGTCTACAATAATGGAGATGCCCCCACAGGCCCTGTCGGCATCCTCTTGATATTTATGGTAGCAAGAGAACTTATTGAGAGGATAATGGTCAGTAGTTTTAGGAAGGTTTCTTGTAGGTAGAAGTCAATTTGTTTATGTTATTACCTCCGCCAACGAAGTTGGATGGAGGTTCTGTTTTCTCCTATGTTTGTTTGTCTGTTTGTAACTGAGTTATCTCAAGAACTGATGATTGGATTCTGCTCAAATTTAATGTGTTGTTTTGCTAATGCTAAGGAAAAAGTGAATAGAATTTGAGACATATTGGAACAGTGGAAGGGTGAAAATGAGGGGAGGGGGGAGGTGGGGACATTTTGTCTGTAATCAAGATATCTCAAGAACTGATGATTGGATTTGTATCAAATATAGTGTGTGGTTTTGTTTCTGTTTTAGAAAAAAAATTAAAATTCAGAATGTATTGGAATAGGGGAAGGGCAAAAAGTGTGAGGAGTGGGGATGTTTGAGGGTGGGTTTGTTTGTCATCATCGTATCTCAAGAAGTAGGGACTGGATTTTGATTCAATTTATTGTGGGGTTTTGTTCCTGCTTTAGGAAAAAGTATTTAAAATTTGAGCGATATTGGAAAAGAGAAAGAGTGCAAATGGGGGGTGGGGACATTTTGTCTGTCATCAAGATATCTGAAGAACTGATGACTGGATTTGGATCAAATTTGGTGTGAGGTTTTATTTCTGCTTTAGGAACAAATTATTAAAATAGGAATAGATGTATTGGAAAAGGCCAGGAAAGGCAAAAATGGAGGGGTGGGAATATTTTAGGGCAAGATACGTGCTGAACAATGAATTCATGCCATAAAAGAACAGGCATACAGTGAATTTTCTGGACTCAAAGAAAATCAAGTGAAGTGGTCTCTGGTATTAATGAAATCAAAGCAATTGGTTTCTGCCATGAATGAAAATGATGGAATGTGAATCTACCCTGTATAGAGCTCAAACAATGAATGTTTAGCCTGAATTACACTGAAAACAATGATCACAAAGTGATGATCCTAAATTGTTTAGAATATAAATGGCAATACAGATCAACAGTGAGAGATAGCTTGTTTGGGCTTACAACTTGGTGGGTCAAGGGTTTCTGAGGTAGATTGCATTCCCATGGGGCATGAAGAGGGGCAGAGGTATGTGCTCTGCAGAGTGCTATAATTCTAGTTGTAAATGTAATAAGATTTTAACTTGCCTATGGGTCAAGGTCTAACATTAAGATACAGTAAAATATTACAAGCCTAACCTTCTGTAAGCCCTAGGTCTGTACACTAATGCAGCAAGCATATATAATACTCCAAATCCTCTTACTTGCGCACGTGGAAGTTCGTGCGTTGGCTTTGCAGACATTTTTTAGAGCCTTTTACAATTTTCAACAACAGGAATCTGTTGTCATTTTAATTTTTTTCTGTTCAAATTTTACCATTTATCGTGGATATTTCTTTCCAGCTTTTACAATTGCAACTGGAAACATTCTGAAGGGCAAATCCATGCTGAAAGAAACATGCAAGAAAAAAACAAATTTTAAATCTTATGCAATTTAATCCCCAAAATTGTTGTATAGGATTTTAAAGTCTAGTGTAAAATTATTTTTTTGTCTGGAAATAACTTCTCAAACATTTTTCCCTGAAATTCAGAAAATATTCAAGAAAAGCATGCAGACTGTACTTTCATTACTTTATAATATCTTCTCTATTCCATTGCTCTTTTGATATGAAGGCATCATGCCTTTAGTTAAAATCCAGAATGTTAAGATCATTCAACTTGAGGCATATCACAGCAAAAATAGATTTAAAGTGGCGGTGAGTAATATATATAATAACAGTCACAAAAATTTAAAGACTAAAGAAATACAAAATTAGCAAACTGTACTTTTAAATACAAAAGATCACCAAAATCTATTTAATTTTGCTCATTTTCAGACACTTAATAATTCATTATACAGTATATACAGTATGCTTAAGGATCAACTGTAACGTCAGTCACAATAACGTCAGTCACGCCATTTTTGCACCCATTCTATTAGATGGTTGAGTATTTTCAACCAGTTTCCATATGCATCACTTAACATTGTTTTTGAACACTTAATTGATTGTAACCCATGTATAGTTTGAGGAGAATTTTAAAGTAAAGAATGATACATTTTTTCAATATTTTTCTTTTGAAAAGTCAGTCATGCCGCCATTTTGTCTGGACCTCTCAGTTATACCTCATACTATTCATTCTTTGTTTGTGTCATCAGATACCTTTTAACCCAAGTACGAAATAACATTAAACATAAATCATTTAGGTGGAAAAGCAGAGAATCTTATCTGAATAATTTCTGCTTAAAATGTGATGTCAGACACCGTGGAATTGCCCTGATGTGTTTGTGTGAATTTTCAGTGAGAATGAGAGAATGTCATTTAACTTGGCACAGAACAACTCGGTACAAAACCAACTCGGCGCTGTACCGAGTTGGGTAGTCTCAACTTGTGCTGAGTTGGTCATGACCAACTCAGCACAATTATTTTTGAATTTTTGCCTAAGTATATGCATTTATTTTATTATGTTAAAACTGCACAATAAAAGTGTTGAGAATTTAATTACCTAAAAATCGTCAAAACAGTGATTGAAAATCATAAAAGCCCTGTAGTTTTTTTGCCAAATTGGGTTACATCGAACAAATGACATAGAATTAGTGTTGGGTGACATGTTGATAATATCTACGTATCACCACTATGACCTTAATATCACAACATTGACATTGGGTTCCTTGATTTACGACAATGTGGGAAATAGCATCACTGAGCAGTCAACACAGCTCTAAAGGTCTACTCTACATGTATGTATACATTGTCAATACCTGATTGTGTTAGGTTGAGACATTTTGCTTGAAACTTTATAAAATGCCAACCAAAACTGTTTAAAAAAAATAAGGACTGATAAAAGTAAACAAATGTCACAAAAAAACCAACCCATACAAAAAATAGGACTGAAAATGTCCAGATATCGGTTCACAAACCTCAGAACAATCAGGCAGCCGCTGTAACCCAAGTCTGACCACAGCTTAAGCTTGTCAACATTGCACTGAGTTCAGTACCATACACACTAGTGTACAGTATTAATGGCAACTGGCCAGGGAAAAAATGCTCACAAAAACATTTTTCAGTTTTGCCTCAGAAGGCCTGATTGACAAGGCAAGAGTCTTGTCAGTTGCTTGTAAGCTATGCTTTGGTATTGTTGTGTTAGGCTTTGTAATTTTTAAATTAAAGTGTATATGTTTATGCATTAAGTGTAGGCTAGTATATTGTTTGTTAAAGCTAAGGTATTTCTTTAGGTATTGTTGGGCCTATTGTTCCTCTTTTAGGTTGCTGCTTTTGGTTTTCTGCTTCTGTTAATTACATTGTATGATCATGGAGAGTTCGATTTACTGTGATAGCTGTAATATATGGATTGATTTTTAAGAGTGCAGAGTGACATGTAGTTTTGAGAAAGCTTCGGTTGATAGTTTGTATTTGTCTCTTCAAAGTGTACAAGGGTGAAGGCTTTGGAGTTGAGACTTTCTGGTTGTAAATGTATCGTTGAAAAGGTTGATGCTAATGTGCAGACTGCGTTTTGTGGCTTAGATGTGGGTAGTCAGACATGTGATGTTGATAGTTCTTTGGGTGATGAATTTGATAAGCTTCTATTCAGGTAGATAGTCATGGATCAGATTCTATTGACAGGCCTGATGTAGGATTGTCTGTAGTTGATGATTGTACAGGTACCATTGGTCGTGAGCTTGTTGATTCATCTGGTACATTGCCTGTGGATTCTGTTACAAATGAGGTATATGGATAGGGGATTCACTTGTTAGGTATGTCGACACAGAGTTTTGTGGAGTAGATCATAGTAGAAGTATTAGGGTGTCTTCCAGGGGCTAGGGTTGATAATGTTAGTTCTCGTGTTAAGACTTTATGTAAGGGTGAAGATACCGTTGTAATTTCAATTGGTACAAATGATATTTCAAGGAGAAATGTTGATTCTGTATTTGTTATTCAAGTTAGAGGACACAGGTTGTAGGGTTCTGGTTGTTGGTCTGTTGCTGCATAGGGGTAGTTCCCTCATGATAGATAAGATGTTGTTGATCAATAGTTGGTTAGAGTATTTGTCGTCTATTTGAGTTCAGTTTTGTAAATTTCTGGCATAAGTTTGAATCTCGGGTTGATTGGTTAATGAGAAATGGTTTGCATTTAAGTAGGAAAGGTGCTCCTGTTCTTGCTAGGGGTGTCAATAGGGCAATTGAGGATCTGAGTCCTTTAAACTAGTCACGGGATGAGAGTTCAAACCCAACTGTCAGGCACGTTTCTGGGGATAGGGATTGTTCTAGTGGTAGAATTAAGGTTATGTTTTCAAATGTTCGTAGCATTTTGAATAAGTGAATGAGCTTTTGGCTGAAGTTTCGATTAGCAGACCTGATATAATTGGTATCATTGAGAGTTGAATTTATAGTGAAATTAGTGATTTAGAGATGCATATTCCAGGTTACTCAGTTTTAAGGCAAGACAGATTAGATACTCTCAATGGTAGAGCAGGTGGTGTTTTATTGTTTGTGGAAGATAGTTCTAATTGTATAGATTGGACTGCTCAGTTTTCTTTTGGTTTTCCAAATTGCCTATGGTGTGACCTTATTGTTCATGGCGATATTGGTAGTTTAGTGGTTGTTGGTGTTGTGTATAGATCACCAAATTCTAGTCCTGAGAACAATCAGAATTTGCTTGACTGCTTCAGGAAAGTTGCTTCTAGGAGGGTTATTGTTTTTGAGGACTTTAGTTTACCAGACATTGATTGGAATCTTTGTACTAGTGGTCCACATGGTAAAGATTTTCTGGAAGCTGTATCTGACTGCTTTTTCACCCAGCATGTGTTGTTTCCCATGTGTGGTAGAAATTGTCTGGATTTGAATTCAGTAGTAAAGAAGGTTTTGTCAGAAATGTGCCAAGTAGCGGTAAGGTGGGGTGTGGTGATCATGACCTCATTAGTTTTGATCTGTATTGTTTCACAAAGGTTTCTCCAGCTAATAAACTGGTTTTAGATTTTTTAAATGCTGACTTTGCTGCACTTCAGAATAATTTGTCATTCGATTAGACTTCTTTGCTCTATGAATTAGATCCTTCTAAAGCATGGGATGTTTTCCAAACTATAGTTTTGGAGGGTGTAGATAGGTTTGTCCCATTAAAGACAGTCTGTAGGTGTAATCGGCCAGTGTGGATGTCTCGGGAGGTTTTGCAGGCTGTTCGGAAAAAGAAGAAGTTGTGGGCTTGTTATAAATGTAGTGGGTGTCCTGCGGAGCTTGCTATGTATAAGGATCATAAAAAGTTCACAAAGGGTTTGAAAAGAGATACTACAGTGCTTTTAAAAAACGTTTGTCCAAAGAGGTTAAAATTAATCCCAAGTCGTTTCATTCGTATGTTTGCTGAAAGCAAAAAACCAAGAGGTTGTTGGTGCCTTTCAGGGTAATGATGGTGTTACTATCAATAGTAGAAAGGATATGGCTGAGGTTTTGAATGACTACTTTGTGTCTGTTTTTACTAAGGAGTCCCATGCTGATGATGTTGTGGATTATCTTAGTGTGCACTCTCCAGTATCCATTAAGAATGTTGATTTTTCAGTTGATCTTGTGTCTAAGAAGTTAAAGGGTTTGAATTCAAATAAAGCATCCGGTCCAGATGGTATACATCCTGCTGTCTTACATAAGTGTTTTGTGTTCTTTCTGTTCCCCTGAGTATTATCTTTTAAAGTGGTTTGATGTTGGTGTTGTTCCTAGTGATTAAAGAATTGCTAATGTTACTCCTATTTTTAAAAAGGGTGACCACAGTTTGCCTTGTAACTAAGGCCAGTGGGTCTTACTCATGTTGTGTGCAAGGTCATGGAGTCCATTGTTAAGGATGTTGTACTAGATCATTTACAGGTCAATGATTTGTTGAATTTGTCCCGACATGGGTTCTTATCAAAGAGGTCTCGGGTTTCTAAATTATTGGAGTTTCTTGATAATGTTACTAAACAAGTTGATTCTGGTCAAAATGTGGATGTTATCTATTTAGATTTCAAAAGCATTTAATAAGGTTCCATTAGTCAGACTCATGATGAAAACAAGAGCACTTTGTGTGGAGGGAAAGTGTGCCAGTTGGATATATTCTTGTTTAGTTGACAGGTCTCAAAGAGTTGTTGTTAATGGTTAAGTATCTCCATGAAAAAAGGTAACAAGTGGTGTTCCTCAGGATTCTGTATTAGGTCCGCTTCTTTTCTTAATCTTCATTTATGATATTGATGTTTCCCTTGGCTCCAGGATTTGTAAATTTGCTGATGACACTAAGCTGTACAGGAATGTTGATGATGCTAGGGATTCTTTACTTTTGCAAACTGATCTGGATAAGTTAGTTCTTGGTCCCAAACATGGCAGATGTTATTCGATGTTGATAAATGCAAAGTTATTTATTTTGGTCAGAACAATTTGGCTTTTGATTACTGCAAGAATGGTTCAAATCTTGGTTGTGTTGATCAAGAAAGGGATCTAGGTGTTGTCATAACTAGCAATCTGAAGCCTTCTAAACAGTGTGCCTTAGCAGCTGCAAGTACAAAAATGTTTGTTTTCTTGGTAGAGAGGTTGTTCTTAATTTGTATAAGCAGTTATTCAGGCCTCACTTTGAGTATGTTATTCCGGCTTGAATCCCTTTTATGAGAGGATCAAGCTCATTTTGGAGCAGGTTCAGTAAAAGCCACTAGACTTAGTCCTGAAGTAAAAATCTCTCTTATGAATCTAGGTTGCAAATTCTTGGTTTGACCACGCTTGAGTTAAGAAGATAAGTGGCGATATGATTCAGGTTTTTAAGTTCCTATCTGGTAGTGATGCTTTACTTCCTGTTATTTCTTGCATGTTGCAGCTAATCCTCATGTGACACATGGTAAGTTTAAAGTTGACCAACAAGTTCTCACAGATAGATATTCAGCATTTTAGGTTTGTGCAAAGAGTTGTTAATGAGTGGAATGGTTTGCCTGAGTAAGTAGTTGCTCCAAGTCTGTTCACAATTTCAAGGTCAACACTGATAATTTTTATACTAATTCTGGGCGTCCTTTAATTTTTTTTTTGTGGTGGTGGTGTTAGTTTGGGCTTTTTATGGGGTGACTAACCCTTCTTAGCCTGTAATCTTGTTATGTTATGCCCTCCCTATTCTGCTGCAGTCAGAAATGATAGAAGAATACACATGTGCATGTTGCCCACAAACTGAATAAACAGCAAAGAACTAAGAATCAATCAAAACATTCCACAACACACAAAACTGAACTGAACCTGGAACACAAAGGGAATGTATAACAATAGCTACACACAACCTGAGACAATGCAACTGAGGAAAGTACCAAACCTCTACAAGTATGGCTGCCGTTGGTGATGGCTGGCTGTCCGAGGGTACTACAAACCTATACCCTGCTGTACTGTTTTAGACCTTGTGTTAAAACAGAGGAAAATCTTAGTTTTAAGATCTTTGTAAAAACAAAACCATTTTATCTTCAAAAACTGTTTTTATGGTGATTTTAATTTATTTTATCAAAGTATTTACTGGACTACTTTTCATTCCACATAATTTGTCTGACGAGCTCTCCAAAGTACGGTCAAATTTAAAAACACTGCAATCACGGCTGTAAAATTTATCAGGGGTCATATGTTTTAGCTTAAATGAGGGGAAAAAAAATATTTATAAAGTACAATTATATTAACTAAACATTTCTTGGTGTATTATTTGTTTTTGCAGTTTTTATACTAAAACTATTTAATAAAATTATATGAACCCCAAAAAATGTTGTCAGCGAAAAATCAACCTACAATTTAGTGGAACATCCTAAAAACTTATTTGCCGAAGTTTTAATAGTTGATCACAAACGTGCAGTGACTAAGAAAAATGGCGACCAAAACATCGAATCGGAGAACTTTATTCTATCATGGTCCTAAATACAGTTGGTAAAGATTTAGGAAAAGTTTTTTGGAAAAGTTATTATTTATGCACTTGTCAATTGTGTGACTCACTACTACACCCTAGGACAAGGTGAGTCATTGCATAAGAGTGGACAAAATATGTACATTGATGCACCCCTTAGTCACTTAGGTGACTGATATTTTTTGTGAAAATGACTTACACCTACCCCAAATCAATCACCTCTGTACAAAGTCAATGGATCTGAAGTAAATTGACCCACCCAGAGTCACTCTGGTGACTGACAATATGGTACATTGACGCACATGTGAGTCACTATTTCAAATGTCAATAACTCACCTTTGACTGACATTGCGAGGATAGTTAAAGGTGAATCTAGTGGACACGATCGCATACATAATCTCTTCTACAGTACAGTGGTCACAAAAGAGCATAAAAATTCACACCAATGGCCTTTAAGTTTGCCTAATGTTACCATATATGTTACCATATACACATAAAGCTGAACAACTATTTTCAACTAACGTTCTGGTAAATTTCTTAAATTCCTTGTGAAAATGGGTAAAAAGTCACTTTTTATGGAAGAAATTAGAGTGTCTTGTGCATAGGACGTTCACATTGCAACTAATGTTGCAAACGTGCATGTATAACTTAAAAAAAGAGGGGCCAAAACAGGCGCAGATGCAACAAGAAACCACACTGCCTGTTCATTATAAGATGCGACTATTGCGTTGTTGCACACTATTACAATTATTTGAATTTAACTACCTCAACGCCCTTGTTCTTTTGTTAATATTAATACACACAAATTGTATGCGCCAACATAAGTAACACGCACGTATGGCACACATCGGTGCGTTCATATGCTCAAGGGTACCTCAGGCAATGCAAATACACACTCAAATTATGTCAATCATTTCCGTACGCAAACCTCTTATCTTCTTATTGGTTGGGAAAAATACTTAAGTGCGTATCACATTTTTGTCAAGATACTTAAAGAAAATCTATCAAAACTTTATTTTTGAACAATAAATGTGCATCGTTTTTAGCAAAGCAATTGACTTATTACAATATTTACAATGTGTAAAACCAATTCAAGTTTCTGTGTGCTAATTTTTATGTTAAAATATGGAAGTCTTTATACCGAAAATCAAGTTGAAGCCCATTGACTTTGCTTAAGCGTGTAAAACTTTCATGTAGGCCTATGTCATCGTTCATACTCTTAAATCAGATATTCAAAACCAATGAGTTGCAGAATGAAGATTTGTGGTGAGTCATACAACTTACATACAAGTGCATTAACGTTACTTACGCTTAGGCCTACAAGTTACAGTTGAATAGAATATCCAAAAAGTAACTTATATTTCAATCATAAATTTTTAGTGTGTAAATTCAAAAAAAAATAATAACATAGGAATTGTACCCAATCTTTAACAACCCTTGTAGTCGTACAGCAATCCCAATGTCAAGCCATACTGCGGGATGTGTACAATAAGTGTTAGGCTTAGCCTAACTCTGCGAAATATGTGTAAAGACTTAGCCTATGCGCTAACTAAAACAAGTTAGGTACCTAACGTTAGATCACGTCGTAATATACATAATATACAGCTTACAAGTATCAATGAAAGCTTACTTGTAAAAAGAAGTGATCTGGCCGATATTACATCATGATTTGTGAGACAATCACCTCACACAGTCTGACACAGTAACACTAACAGTCTGTTAAGTTAAAGACTGTGTAGGGCAGTAATAACAATCTGAATGAGTTAGTTACGCAACAAATTGTCAAAGCAATTCTAGCCACAATCGCCACTGTAGCAACATACAAAATATACTGCTATTCAGATATTTCCTGAAATTTCCTGAAATAAGCCCTCTTTCCTCAAATTTGGTGAATATTTCCTGAAATCAAGACAAATAGGAAAAAAAGCTGTTGAATTTGTTGTTTTTGTTTTCTCTTCTTTGATTAAGATTGGCGGGGGATTTGGGGAAAATTGAAGATTTTGTGTAAATAATAATAATAATAATGATAATGAATACTTGTTATGCGCCAGTATCCATCAAAAGTGATGCTCATGGCGCAGCGACACAACAATTAATGCAAAACAATATGAACAAAAAAGAAATAATAGTTAAGATTACTGCAAAATACATAGGCCTACATACAAGAACAAATATAAGCTTAAAATTGAACAGAATCAGAACACATGAGGAATGTCTTTAATGATGATTTAAAAGAATTGAGGGAAGGACGAAGTTTGACGTTGTCTGGCAGTCTGTTCCATAAAAAGGGGGCAGCAGAAGAAAATGAACGTTTACCCCACGTGGAATAGCTAATTAAAGTTTGAAATAGAACGCATGATGAACTGGCGGGGAGACTTATTTGGGATTAAAAGATCAGAAATATATGTGGAGACAATGCATGAGTAGACTTATACACAAAAACAAGTATTTCGAAAACAATTCTAAGATGAATTGGTAGCCAGTGTAAATTTCTTAAAATGAGAGTAATGTTTGGTTTACTTAGGATAACAATCCTGGCAGCAATATTTTGTAAGCGGGAGAGACATTTGATTAGCTGGTTGACCATATAAAAAAGAGTTACCCATATCAAGGCGGGAAGAGACAAAATCATGAAGTAGTTGTTCAGTGGCAGGCATTGTTAAATATTTTCTGATTAGTCCTATGCTACGTAAATAAAATGATGAAGATTTAGAAATTTCAGAGATATGGTCAGCCATTGACATATCAGCATCAAAAATGGAGCCAAGGTAAATCACCCATGTTGTTACTGAGCAAACCTTAATTTACATAATATGATAGCTAGCCTTAGAGGCGAATTCAGAAGAGGGGTAGTTATGTATATTTTCTTAAATTTTCGGGAAATTTCATTCAATGTTAGGAAATGTCTTTCAATTTTAGGCTTTTCTTAATTCTCGTGCACTTTTCTTTAATTTCGGAAAATGTTCTACATGCTGGGGCAATTTCTCTTCAATTCTCAAATTTTCTTTAATTTTCGGAAAATTTCTTTCAATGTTTGGAAATTTCTTCAAATTAGGGCATTTCCTTCCAAGCTTCTCATGCAATTTACATACATTTTTTTTTTCACTTTCAGGCAATTGTTCTTCTATTTTCATCATCAGGAAATTTCCTTCAATGTTTGGGAAATTTCCTTTATTTTTGGCAATTTTCTTAATTCTCGCGCAGTTGTCAGAAATTTCCTTCATTTTGGAGATATTTTTCTTTATTTTTGGGAAATTTCTTTTAATGTTTAAGAAATCTCTTTGAATCTTTAAAAATTTCCTTCATTGTCGTGCAATTATCTTCAATTTTTGGAAAACTTCCTTCATTTTGGAACAATATTTCTTCAATTTTTGCCAATTTTCCTCCAATGTTTAAAGAAATTTCTTCCAATATTGGGCAACTTTCTTAATTCGTGCATTTATCTTCAATTTTCGGAAAAGTTCTTCCATTTTAAGGCTATTTACCTTCATTTTTTAGGATATTTTCTCCAATGTTTGGGAAATCATCTCTTTGAATTTTTCCGGAAGTTTTCCTTATTTTCATTATCTTCGATTATCGGAAAAATTGAATATCCTTCAATTTGGTCCAATGTTTCTTCAATTTTCGGGACATTTCCTCCAATGTTTGGAAAATTTCTTTCAACTTTAGTACTTTCCTTAATTCTCGTGCATTGTCATTTTTCAGAAAATTTCATTGTTGTTGGGGGAAATTTTTCTTTGATTTTCGGTCAAATTTGATAAATTATGGGAGAATGTTGCCAAATATTGCCCAAATTTCTAATGATTTTGCGAAGTTTTCTGTCAATTCTTTGATAAGAATTTCCCAATCGAAAGAAACATTCAACGAAGAAGGTGAAATTCTTCCAGGAAGTTTTTGGCTACTCTACTTCCCGTTTATACTGTTATAAGACTGCACCTTTGTCCCAATATCCGACACAATTCTTGAAATTTAAACTACAATAATATAAGTACTACTATGCAAGAGCAACCCATATTCGTTTAAAAAAAAGTATAAGGCTCAAGGAATTGTCCAACAGATTCAAGTTCAACGATGTTCGACAGTAGCAACTGCAGCATAGTCATTATCACAGTACCACCTCGGTTTCATCTTATAGCAAACTCTGCGCGAGACTGAGAGAAATTAAGAAAAAATAGCATGCCCCAATAATTTTACTTGCCCCCACCCCTCATCCCCTCACTCGCCTCACCCTTCACTCATCACCATCTACCCCTCACCCGCTTACCCTTCCTCACCCCCTTTCCCCTCACCCCCTTTCCCCTCACCCCCTTTCCCCTCACCCCAATAAAAAATATATATATATATGTAAAGCTGGCTATGGGCCCGTATGAAAAAAGACTTCACTAGAAACGAAATGGTGAAGGAAACATTTTAAAATCTTATTCCGCTCAGGATATATTTTAGTGTTAAGTTTGGTATAATTTGTGTAGAAACGACTAAATTTGGACTAGTTGTGACGTCACAGCCTCAGATTTACCCAAATCTTGATTTATTCTATTATATTTTGTCCTGCGATTTTGTAGCCCAAAATCATTGGATATGTCAGGAAAGTAGTAAAACAGAACCTAGTATGGGTAATAAGTGCACCTGAAGTAAGTTCGTGAAAATTAATTATAATTGTCAAAAGTTTTAAAAAATTCTTTAAAATACATTGTTAAGAATGTGAGGATTTTGTTGCCACCCTTTTATAGTAGACTTATTACACCAGTCGTCATTTCTACACAGATAAGACATAATATTAAACTTAAATATTTCCTTAACGGAATAGGACTTTTTAATGCTTTCTTCTCCATTTTTTTTAAAGTCCTTCTTCATATATCCTTTAATTACAATGCAAATTAATCAAACTGCCTTAATATTCCATTTTACAAATAAACAATGGGACTTTTCTAGTTTATTGTATTAACATAAAAGTCTTCTATAATAGAATAAAACCAATCACCTTAACAAAGGACTCAAGTTCAGTGGTCAGGTTTTATCATCATAGCCGGGATAAAGGGGGCGCCGCAAGGAGAAACTTTCCACAACTTTTTACTCCATATTTGTATCTTTGTATGACAATTTTTGTATCTCATTTTCAGAAGGCCAATTTAATTGTTTTACTTTCACCCCCACCCCCTTCCTCTCCCCACACTCCCTCCCCAACTTCCGGTAGGCAAATCATCCCGACCGTGGTTTATCTTATGTTAAAAAGGGCGATTTTTAAAAGGAGGGAAATGATGATAATTAAACTTCAGGAGTCACAGCTCATAGTTCAGTGGTCAAGCAAGATCACCTTATTTAAAAAAAACTTCGAAATAAACAAAATGGTGAAGAAAACATTCAAAAATCTTATTCCATTAAAGATATGAACAGTAGAGACAGTATCAGTTAAATTGATTTAAAATCCACAACAACAAAAATAAAAAAATCATCAAAATCGATTAAAAATGGCCATTGTACAAACACTGTGACATACAGCTAATAAAATAAAAAAATGTGCAACGCATTTCAATGGTCATTTGGGGATTAATAATTCAGCGACAAGCTCTTACGCCGACTCTTATTGTGTCCTTAGGCATGTTAGGACATGAAATTTGAAAAGGGCCCAGGGGTTTATTTTGTTGTTTCTCTTGTGATATATGAACGGGAAATAATCGCTATTTCCTGATGTTAATTTATTATTTTTAATCCTTTGCCATTTGTCTTTGCAAAATATAAAATAACTCTAATGACGAGGATACCATACCCCATACCAACCTCAAGCTGGAGAAGGAATTTTGAACATCTTCAAGGTTTGAAATTAAGGGAAGAAGTGTAAAAAAAACCCCAAAACACTACAATTGGTCAGTGAATTAGTGTTAACTGGATTTAACAGCTCAATGACCGAACGTGTGTCAAATTTAACTGTAAAATGTGTACAGCAACCCATGCGCAATCATACAAGGGTGCACATGCACACCACCATAAAGTTGTGACTATACACTTGCACTATGTAAACGGATTATATGCAGGTAAACAAACAATAACAGTTCAATTATTGTTATTGGTACATTAGATTTAAGCCACTGGGGGCCAGAGGCTCCTCACTGCGAGAGGAGCGAACGTTGACTACGCAGAGCTATGGGGCCGCTTCCCCCTAGCGCCAAAGCGATTTTAGCAATTTAGAGATGGTAAAATTATATTTCAGAGACACAATTACAGGGCATTATTATGCAATTTGTGAACTTAAAGTTCTAATTTACTCACTGGGGACCCCCAGTCAAAACAAATGACACGGGGACATAATTGTATTGCCCAAGAAGCCCCAGATCAAATTATCGAGAACTATAGGATCTCGACTATAATGAATAAAATTATCTATCTCGTTTATACTTTTTGGGAAATTAAGTTATTATCTTATCCAGTTATCGCAACATATAGTTTATATGGCGATAAGTTATTGGCACTTTTGTGGATGGGTGCGTGTGGGTGTGTGTGAGTGTACAAAATGTTGTGTCGCGTTTCCTGAGAAAAACCGTACAAACTATCAAGTTAAAACTTGGTCTGAGGGTGTGGGCTAATAAGAACTTATTTCTCGCATAATTTGGGTCATGTACCTTACAGGTCAAAGATCAGAGGTCAAATAAAAATTGAAAATGGTAAATTTGTGTTGCGCTTTCTGGGAAAAAACTGTAAGTGATATTAATATTGATTTTTAATGGTAAATTTTGATCGGTCGCGTGTCATGGAAAAACAGCAATGCAATTGGGTTGTTACTTGGTGGGATGATAAAGAAATGTTAACGTCAGAAGTCAAATAATAATGGTCATTTTTGTGTTATATTTCCTTTGACAAACCGTGGCTACTATTGCATTTGTCCTTGGTAGGTTGGTGGAGGTTGTTATTTGAAGGACTATGTCCCACCCACACAAAAATGAGATGTGTTACTCAAAGGTCAGAGGTCAAATAATTTATTTAAAAAAGTCAATTTTGTGTCGCCCTTCCTGTGGAAACCGTAAGTGATATTAGGTTGTTGGAATGTGATGTAGGGCTTTGTCCTGAATATAATGGGATATGTCAAAGTTAAGCGGTCAAATAATTGATTTAAAATGGTAAATTTATCGGTCGCATTTTGTCATAGAAAAGCCGTCATTGCAATTGGGTTATTAGGATGATGTAAAGATGTGTCTCACAAAAAAGTGATATGTCATTTAAAGGTCGAAGGTCAGAAGTCAAGTAATTGATTTGAAATGATCTAGGAAAAGCAGCTGATCATTTTACAAATTATATGCGGCAGAGGCGGTAAGGTACGTCAGCAGCTCCTTGGATTCCCATCTTGTGCTCATATTGTTCTTTACATTTTTTCGATTTATTTTGCTGGATGCCCCTTCGGGTTGGAGGTCCCCCTTCGGATTAGAGGTCCCATACTCGGCACTGACTCAGCACCGGTGTAGCCCGGTGCGACGAAAGTGCTACCAAAAAAGATGTCAAATTCTACTTTAAAGGAATTTCTTTGATGTTATGTTGAAACATCTCAGACATTTTGTATGAAAATATGATAAAACAAAAAAATTAAGGATTAAAAATATTTCTTTTACTCAAAGGATTTTTCAAAAGAAGTGTGTAGCATATATGCTACTATGGGTATTGAGGTATTATATTTACCGTGTTAGGCTGGTATACTATGTTGTAGGAAGTTTAGGCTTAATACCAGTTACATAATATGAAAGCTAAAAAATAGATGTAATATGTTACAGGATTTTTTTAAATGTTTATATGAAGATTGAGGATAGTATGTAAGCTAAAATGATAGATTATTACTTATAATAACATTGAGGCAATATTAAGCCAAATAGGCCTAAGTATTTTCTATATAAATGCCCAATGTATCAGATCTGCTACACAGTGTAGCATATATGATACAGTGGGCATCGATAACCTAATAACTATATTAACACTTGCAATCCCAATATGCCTACTGTAGCATATATGCTACAGGCTATAAATAGAACAAGGGGCGTGGCATAAGATGAAATGATTTTTGTCTTGTTCATTACCCATCAAACTACCCAACTTAAACATCTTTTTTTCTTTTTCATGGAAGTGTGGTTGGGTCATACGGGGTTAAGAGAAAAATCAAGTTTTACAAAATCGTCATCAAAAACAATAGAGCATATCAAAACAACTATACCAAATATCATATTATTCCATGCCAGTATATGATGGTAAGTGGACCTACAGCACCTCTTTGAGGTACACCTGACCGGTGGCGTAGCCAGCATTAAAAAAGTGATGGGGTCCTAGAAGGTCCTAAAATTTAGCCTACTTCTGATAACAATTTTGTTTCTATTTTTATTTTAGTGAATAATTATCCCAATTTTTGAATATTTTCTCGAAAAAGTATGTGTGTGTGTGTGTGTGTGTGTGTGTGGGTCAGTAAGGGAGGGATCAATGGGAGAGGGGATCAGTGGGGAGGGGTATCCCTAAGCACATGCCTCCACTTGCTTGCAAGTGAAATGAATCTAGGCTATGAGCCTGCTAAAGATTCATTCAATACAGTGGCTTGGTGGGTCATGTTTCAGGCTGGGGACAAGGGAATTTTGATGTCCCCACCCAAAAAAAATAGAATAAGAATGCTCATAAGAGTAAAACGTTGTGCACATATATTTTAGATTGGCATGCACCGTTTAGATGGCACAGTTTAGGAAATTTGTTTAAGTTCGAAGCCCTGGTAGTGGTCCAAGGGGAGCACTGCCTTTCACGACATAGCAGAATATAACTTAATATTGTGTCAAATCCAGGGTCAAAGCCTTGCGTTTCTTGTATTTTTGGAGTAGAAAAGTCCTTAAAAGTGTGTCAAATCTTGGGACAAAGCCCCTGAAAAGCCCTGCGTTTCACATAGTTTTGATTGCAGAATATTGCTTAATATTGCGTCAAATCCAGAGTTTGATATTTGCGTTTCTCGCAATTTTTGTAGCAGGGACTTATAAATTGTGCCACAAAGCTCCTAGAAGGCTGTAAGCGGCCCTGCATTTCTCGTTATTTTGAGAGCAGAAAGCTGACTAATATTGTGTCAACTCCAAGGTTGATTCCTGACAGGGGCCAGGGGCGAATCCCCATGAAGCCCAACGTTTCATGTGATTTTGAAGCAAAAAATTGCTTATCATTGTATCAAATATAAGGACAAAGTCCTGATACGGACCCAGGGGCGAAGCCCGTGAAATACGTTTCACGTGATCTTGATAGCAGAAAATTACTTAAAATTGTGTGAAATCTTGGGGCTAAGCTCCCGTAAGCCCTGTGTATCTCGTAATTTTGAGAGCAGAAAATTGCTTACAATTGTGTCAATTCTCGGGGCGAAAGCTTGGCAGGGACATAGGGGCGAAGAGACCGGAAGCCCTACATTTCTTGTGATTTTGATAGCTGAAACTTGATTAATATTGTGTCATATCCATAAGTTGAAGTCCTGGCATAATAGGCGCCCAGGAAGCTTAGCGCTTTTGGCGTGATTGTGGTACCAGAAACTTGCTTAAAATTGTATAAACTCCACACTTTAGTTACGGTCAATGTAGGATCTCATTGATTACAATCATGTTTCCTTAGTTGGGATCCAGGGATGATTTCCATGTTTTGATGTAAGAATAAAGCTTTGAGGAAACATTTACAACGTTTGTTTTGTAATGATAGGCTACAAATTGCAGAAGTTAAGAATAAAATGTATAAGAAATTATACTTTTGCGCCCCTGTGAGCATTCGGTGCCCTCTCAGAAAGCTTCTCAATTAATTCCCCCTGCCCCCTCCCCGGGCCACTGTTTGAAGCCTCTGGAAGCTTAGCGTTTTTGGGTAGGCAGAATCCCATTGACAACAATATGTGTCTGTAAATAGGGTCCGAGGATGATTTTTAATAAAGCTTCACGAGAATAAAGCTTTGAGACTCTTTATTACAACGTTTGTTCTGAAATGATACAAATTGCAGAAGCTGAGAAATTATAAAGAATGTATAAAAATATATTTTCATTACAAAATTGGAGCATTTCGCGCCCTCTCAGAAACCTTCACCTTGGGCCAGTTGCTTCCCATGTCCCCTTGCTGCCATGACCTTTTTAAAGTAATATTTATAGTGGGGGGGATATCACAAAAGGGACCATCTTAGCAAAGTGCTACCATAAGTTGATGCATAGCGTACCAAGAAAATGTATGCCAAGGTGCCCCCAGGCCCGAAGGGCACTTCCATATGTAATTTTTGTTTTGGTAAATTTTTCACATGACATGGAAAGCAAATTCTTTTACATGTCAAAAAAGGAGTGACCTTTACTGGGGGAGCGGTGGGTGAGCTGAGTGGAAGTCGCATAGGGGACTGGAGAAAGCCCCCAGTATGTATGTTAAAAAGGCTCTGCCTGCTACCCCTCCACTTCCTCCATGTAGTTGTGGCAGACACCGTTTAAACTCAACATTTTACTTAAGAATGCACACCATAGCGAGATTTGTTGGAGCAAGGGAAGCACCCTCACGCTAGAGCCCTCATTTTTTTCTCCAAAAGTATACATTTATATGGCGTTTTTTAAAATAATTATTTACGCCCTCCCCCCTCTCGCCCCTACCCTCTGTCCTACACACACAGGCTTTTAAATTTTCCCTTGCACTTTCGGTAGGTAAATTAAATCCCGTCTATAATGCACAACATAATAAAAAACACTTAGTTTAAGAAGTGAGATTTTTTTTTTTATATATGTATAGTAAGTTTTTGCACTGTCTGAAACAAGGTCCCTGGTCTGAATCTCCATAACACCTTGAAGGAAAAAAAAATCTATTCTGTATATTCTCTATTCTTAAAATTGACATTTTCAACTTAAACTAGCAGCCCTTCAGTGATTTATATCTAGGTTTAAGGAACGATCGATTGCGAGAAGACGTTGATTTGCTGAAAAGAAGGGCATATCCTCCTTCCTTGTTATAAAAAATATGTACATACAAGGAGTTGATCGGACCTAGCCTAACCTTAGATTTATAGTTCCAAAACAACAACATCTATTTCGAGGCGACAGTGCCATTGAAGAAGTGTACGAGGGAATACGATGACCGCGGGAAAGGTTGATTTGTCTTTTCTCCCCAAATTGCTAAAAAAGCGGTTATTGCCTTTTCAAAAGGAAGGTGTTAGATTTGCGATCAATCATGATGGAAGGTAACCTAAGAAATCGTATTTCATTTTGTGTATAAACAATTATGAAGGTTTTGTCTAATTTGCGTAAAGCCTCATCAAAGTTTTAATCCACTATTATAAATGTACACTAGTTCCGCGAAATAGTTTGACCGAAATTGTTTTTTTAAGATTTTTTAAATTTTGTTTGCAAGTTTATCAAGTGAGGATAACTGAAGTAATTAACAATGTTGGTGCTTGTTGTGGTGGAACATCGCTCAATCAATTAATAGGCTATTAAACTTAACTGTATCAACTTACAAGTTTTAACTTAAAAGTATAAGTCTTGGCTAGGCCTACCTGTTTGTTGAACTCTGTAAACGTTAAGTTAGAAATGTTCGTTGTGGAAAATTAACCTAAATTTAAGTGTTTTACCAAATGGCATATATTTTGAAGCGATCTTGAGGTGGTAAAATATAATTAAAAATTAATGCTTTACAACTTTCGTGACATCCTTCCAAATTGAACAGACACATTTTGAAGACTCCAAAAGGCCTTAAAATAGGCCAACCCTTATTTGCTTCAATTTTAAGGTAAAGTGTAGCAGGTGTTGTACAGAGTCAGCTTCTGGCCACTTACCAGCAACATCTGATTACTACCTAAGTTAGCTTTTGTTACAAATCCTCCACATACATGACTAAAGTGTAAAATGCAGTAGTTTTTGTTGCTAGTTTAAAATAATTCCTGCTTATTTTGAAGAATGTTTTTGTTTTCTTTTTCTTTGACAGGTGTTTAATTGGAGATGAGGTAAGGCTTGAGTTTATACAGTTCCCCAGTCTACAGTACATATGCAGTGGATATCATTTGTTGTCCCATTTTGAAAGAAGAAAAAAAAAATGTTATTTGTAATCTGTTTTTACATTTATAATGATGAAAAATAGTCTAGGGATGCACCAGATCGGCCGGAATTAGATTTGGCTGGATCTTAGATGAAATCCGACCGAATTTTATCCAGTCGATTTTTCCATTACAAAAAAAGCAACCATTGACAAAATGGAATTATGGAAAGGGAGAATATCTTAGCGTTAGGTGAAGTATACACCTCTTCCATCTCGGCATTAACCCCGCCACTCTCGACACCTTCTCCTGGCCTACTTTTCTTCCTTGGGCCACCCCCTCCCTTCTGTCCACCTGGGCCTCTCCACTCATCACACAACTCAAACCCACCCTAACCTCTTCACCAATCTCCACAACCAAATCAAAGACCAACTCTAAAATTACACCTCCATCTATACTGATGGCTCAAAGGAAGGCAACAAGACAGCTGCTGCTGCCGTCATCCAAGACATCACTCTCAGTAACAGACTTCCTGACTACCCCGACTACTCATCCATCTTTCAGCCGAGGCTAAGGCCATTCTTCTCGCCCTCAATTTTATTAAGTACTCTCCGCTCAGCCAATTTGCCATTTTCTCCGACTCAAAGGCTGCTCTTACTTCTTTACTCAATCTTAAATAAGATAACCTCACAAGCCACTTCCTCCTCCGGAAACTCCTTTCTCCCACCCTCTGCAGGAAAAGTATTCTTTTCTTCTGGATACCCAGCCATGTTGGCATCCCAGGCAATGACAGGGCTGATACAGCCGCTAAGCTTGCCCTCAACCTCCTCCCTACCCCTTTTCCCAAAACCCTCTCCCACATTAAACCGCTCATCGCTTCCCTTGTTCGTGACCACTGGTAAACCTCATGGAACTCCCAAATTGATAACAAACTCCATGTCATCCAGCCCCCAATTCTGATCAAATCCACCATCAACAACCTCTCTCGTATCGACAACGTTCATATTACCCGTCTTAGAATTGGTCACACCCATCTCACTCACTCCCACCTCCTTATTGGCTTCCCCCAACCCCTCTGCAACAATTGCCATTGCACCCTCACAATCCATCACGATCTCCTTGCTTGCCTCCTGTACAACCTTCCCAGAGCTTCCCACGCCCCCACAACTCAATTGCTGAGTTCTTCTAGAAAAATCCTCGGGGAAAAATTATCTCCTTCCTTCATCATGCTTCCCTCTACAACCATATTTAATTCTCCTCTTCCACCCCCTCTCTACTTTGTTTTTGTTTCAACCGTGCACGTCCTCTCTCGATCACAGCTTTCTGACCTTTTGTTCTTGAATTTCTCTCATTCTCCCCCTGTTTCCTTTTCTTTCTGCCTCTAGAATGATCTGACCTCTCAGGCACAATTTGACCTTCGTTGTCGTGGTGCCGTTAAGCCCTCATTAAACTAACAAACACATAAACAATTTTCAGACTGGGTAAAGATCCTGTAACTTGAAAGATATTAAATAGGACTTGGAGTGGTGTATAACTACAATTTTTAATAAAAATAAGTAATAATTGCAACAAATGTTTTGAATGACTATTGTAATTGCTTGAAACGTGTAAATGTGTTTGTTGGAAAAATAGTGTAAACTTTCTTTGAAATTTGTTCTAAATCTGAAAGCCACATTTAGAAAAACTCATATTAAGAAAAATGCAAAATAATGGGTTGTGAAGAAACTATTTACAGGTCACTCAATTATACATAATTTGGTCAAACATTCTCTGTGATGCAATATTTTCCTTAGAATCAAAACATTATTGTGTATACCATTACCTAGAAAAAAAAAAACATTGTGATAATTAGATAATTACTTCAGTGTGTGGATAAGTGGGAATATTTTTTAAAACTTTGAAATTGTATTTATTGTCAGCTCCAGTTTTTTATGTGTATATAAGTTATTCTAAGATATAAGATAAAGTTATTTCACTGCCAAAACCACTTATTTGAAGTGAAATGGATACCTACCTAGCCACCTACAATACATTGAACAATCTCTATTTATATATCCTATGGATTATCATGTCCAATTTATACATGTATTTAAATGTTGCATTGTAAAGCTCAGATGTTTAACAATATAAGGGGGTGGTTATACACATATACAATCGGTGAAGAAAAAACAAAAGCCTACAATGGATGAAAAGCAATGAACAATGTTCAAATTTCTATGGTTCAATGTAACTACACAAATGTTATTAAACTAAAAAAGGCACTTCATATACTGTACTAGCTGTTTGTTGTTTGTAATTTGAAAAAGACTCATAGGCCTTTAAATTCAATACAATAGTTATATTATTTGATTGATTTATTCTAACAGTATCTCAAACTTTTCTGTATATTAAATAAGATATCATTTAAAACTCTATCTTTCTTTACTTTGACAGTCTCATTAATTTTTAGAAAGATGTTACTTTAATTTAAGCTATTACCAGCTTCTTCTTAAGAGATAACTTAGGCCAGATTTTTAAAACAATCCGGCCGGATTTGCAAAGAAATCCAGCAGGAACCATTTTTTTCCATTATCCGGCCAGATAGATCTGCCAGATTGTATGGCCAGACCAGATATCCAATGCATCCCTAAAAATACTTTATCAAGTCATTTTAGTACAATACTTTTTTATATTAAAAAGTCAAATTTGAAACATTTACTCACAGACTTTTATTCAATTCATTATCCCATCATTTTAGTATCTTTTTTCACATTTTTTGTCAATAAGAATATATTGTGTACTGTACACTGTGCCCTGATATTTATGTACTGCACTAATATTAGAAAAGAACCTTGAGCCCATACTGGAAGGTTTACTTTTGCCCTACAGAACATTTATGCCAAAAACTCTTTAAATTTTAGTAAAATGTGTCCTCCCCCCACCGCTACCTCAACTCCTCCAGGGGAATCATGAAGTGCCCTGATCTCTAAGGAACCCCCTCGGGAAAATAACCTTAGAACTTGAGCCACAAGGCATCACAGAAGTACGCAGATTAACCCTAACCCGGAAACAACACAATACAAACCAACCTTACTTCATCACATTTAAATCCCCTACCCCCAACTTTATTCACATCGGCTACCTCAACGCCCCCGTATCCTCTTTACATACCAAACCCTCTTAGATGTCACAACTGTCAAAAATTTGGCCATAGCAAAAACAACTGCTGCTCCCAAGCCCACAATGCCAATTGCAGCTGGAACACCCACAACCAAACTAACTGATAATGAACCAAAATGTGTGAACTGCTCTGATAACTATCCCAAAACAACCTCGGCTCATCCAACACTTGTCCCAAATGGATCCGGGAGAAAGAAAAATTGAGACACTAAAAAACATCTCATACCCTGAAGCCAGGAAAATACTTGACTCCAAAACCTTAAACCAACTTAACACCAACACCTGCAGCTTTACCTTCTCCTAAGCTCTTATGCACAATACCCCTACTCAACCCTACCAACACTCCAACCACCACTAGCCTCAACAACCCCATCTTCTCCCGCCTCCGCACTGTTTCCAGACCGATATAGTCTGGTTGGACAAGATATCATAGCAGGGGAGGTCACTATCCCCATCCCACTGTTATTTCCACCTCAACCTCTTTCACATCCACCAACACCTCAGGGTCCCTCACATCAATAGGCAGCCTCCCTTGCCTTTTCTGGAGAAAATCGTGCCAGCATCACGCCACCTCCCAAGGAACACAGCGGTTCACCTTAATCCAACAAAGAAACCGACAAAACACCAAAGACAATCTTCACAACATCCAAAGACACCCCATCAACCAACACAAACCTTTTCAATCTTCCCCAAACCTTTCTCCACCCCCTCACCACTCAGACACAGGTCCCCTCAGGATCCCCTCCCCCTTGACTATTAATAATAGCTGCTGACGTCATACACTGGAACTGTCCCAGACTTTCCGCCAATTTTGAAGAACTTAAACTTCTCATTTCCACTTTCAACCCCAGTATTATCTATCTTTAGGAAACTTTTATATCCTCCCCTGACTCTATTGTCGCTATACAAGGTTACTCAGGGACACACTATATCTCCTAGTATGCTAGAAAAGGAATAATATCTCTTTGAGCCTCATCCCTATTCACTCCAACTTTTAAACTTCCTGCCGTCTCGTGACCCTTCACAAACCCATACCATATGCAACCTTTGCATTCCTCCTAACCTCCCCCTTTCCCCCACCGACCTTGACAACCTCATCACTCAACTTCCTAAACCTTCCATCCCCATGGGTGACTTTAATGCTCACAACCCCCTCTGGAGCTCCTCCTCGACAGCCAGAGGAAAACTCATTGAAAACCTCCTCAACCATTACAACCTTTGTCTTCTCAACGACGGATCTTGTACCTACTTACACCTGGAAACAGGCACCTTCATCAGCATCGACCTTACCATCTGCGACCCCTCTCTCTATGTAGAGTTCTCGGACTGGAGGGCCAACCCTTTGCTTCGCGGCAGTGATTATTTCCCATCCTCATCTCCACCCTCTCCCCTCGTCTCAACTTTCCCTACCAATTTGAATTTCCACCAACATCTTTATCACTAATGAAATCCTTTTCTCCGCCAATCCAGTCAATCTCTTCACCTCTAAAGTTCTGGAAATTGCAAATTTCTCCATCCCCACCTCCACCTCTAAAGCCAGGAAGACCATCAAATTCAGCAAAAAGACCTCCTGGGAAACCTATGTCTCCTCTTTGAATCTACAAAGCTCCCCTTCCAAAGTCAGGAACATAATTCATAACTATAAAGGAAAAAGTACTGCCAAAAATATCTCTCATCTCATCCATAACAACATCAAAATCACCGACATCTTTGACTGCTTAGCCTCCACCTGTGCCAAAACTTCCTCTAACGAGAATATTTTTCACTCTTATTGTAACCTGAAAACCGAGACTGAGAGAAACTCACTCAACTTTCAGTCTTAACAAACAAGAGACCTACAACCTTCTATTCACATACTCAGAGCTCTCTTTGCCCCCTCCCCCCTCCAAAAAAAATCCAGATCTTCTTCCCAAGGCTCTGACGGCATTTACTATAACCTCCTCAAAAATCTCCCCAGGACTTCTCTCAACATCTTACTCAAAATTTACAACCACCTTTTGTCCTTCAAAACTTTCCCCAACATTTGGAGAGAGGCCACCATTATCCCCATTCCTAAGCCCAACAAAGACAGGACCATTCCCAACAACTATCGTTCCATGGCTCTCACCTCCTGCCTCTGCAAGATAATGGAATCCTGCCTCTGCAAGATAATGGAACGGATGGTCAATTACAGACTATGCTGGTACCTTAAGAGGAACCACATCTTCACCCCCCATCAGAACGGCTTCAGGAAAAACTGTTATTGTCTAGACAATGTTCTAAACCTAGACACATACTATATGTCCAAGAAGCCTTCATCAGAAATCACCACACCATCTCCATCTTCTTTGATATTGAAAAGGCCTTTGACACCACCTGGCGTTATGGCATTCTTAGGAATCTATACTCCTTCGGCCTCAAGAGGTCTCCTTCCAACCTTCACCCAGAACTTTCTCCACTCTCGCTATTGCAGGTTGGGTACAGGTAACACCTACTCACAAAGGTTTACCCAACACCTGGGAGTCCCTCAAGGCAGCATCGTCTCCCCAACTCTCTTTATCCTCAAAATCAACAGCATTTCCAAAGTCCTCCCCTAACATCAACTGCTCTCTCTATGTCAATGATTTCGCTATCTCCACATCCTCCCTGTGCTTCCAGACCCTGCAAAATAACCTCCAAATTTGCCTGAACAGCTTGGCTCATTCAAGTTGGAGTAACACAATTTCTCAAAAGACAAAACTTATTCACTTCATTAACAGCAACTCCTTTTTCCATCGCCCCAACCTTCAGCTTAAAGATTCACCAATCCCAGCAAGAAAAGTTCTAGATTCCTTGGCATCACACTTAACTCATAAGCTTTCCTATCTCCCCCACATCAACATCTGAAAAACCAACTGCTACTGCCCTTAATTATCTCAAGGTCTTCTCCAGCACTGACGGGGGAGCCAACTGTATCACCTTGTTCACCTTATATCGCTCCCTCCTCAGATCTAAGCTGGACTATGGCAATTTCATCTACAGCTCCGCACGCAAACTTTTTCTGAGACATACTGAGGTCATCGAAACCACTGCCCTCAGGATCTGCTTCAGTGCCATCCAAACCATCCCTATTACCAGTCTTCACGTTTAGGCCATTGAACTCCCCCTAGACCTCAGGAACACCAAGACTGGCCTCTCCGCATTTTCACCGACCCTCAAAACTTTTGTTTCCATTCTACCTGCTCTCCTCCCTTCACGAACCTCTTCAATCTCAACAAAGGCATCCCCCTTCCTTCGGAATGCGGATACACTCCCACCTCCCCAAAGCCAACATCAACATTTTCTCTATAGCCAGGCACACCTACCCCCTACCCCCACCTGGGTCATCCATCCATCCATCCATCCATGTTCATTTGTAGTAGGCGCCTTTTCCATAGGATACAAAGCGCCCAGAATGCTGCCCCAAAGTTCAGTAAGTAATACATGATTAAAAAAGAAAAGTCTTAAGACGTGTTTTGAACTGTCCAAGTGAACTGGCCTGGCGAATGTGTGAAGGCAAAGAGTTCCAAACATGGGGTGCTGCAGCTGAAAAAGCCCTAGAACCAGCTTTGGTGTCATACCACCCCCCCCAAGTCTCCCTATGCTTCTCTTCTTTTACGAAAGCTCATCACAACCCTGCCTTTTTTCGCTTAAAATACTCTTAACTCAGTAGACACTTCCACAACTACTCTTTCGTTTTTACTGACAGATCCACACGTGAAGGTACCTCAGCAGCTGTCGCTGCCTGCCCCGGCTTACCCTTTCTTTAAGACTACCAAACCGAGCCTCTATCTATTCTGCTGAGGCAAAAGGTATCCTCCTAGCTGTAAACTTTGCAGAACTCTCCTTCTGCTCTCGCTTTGTCATCTTCTCTGACTCCAAATCAGTCCTCACAGGCATCCTTAACATGCGCTGGTCTAATCCCCTCATCTTACATATCTTAAACAAAATGCACACTCTCTCCTCCTCTGAATAGAGGAGGAGAGCCGCCAATAACGCTCTGTTGGACCAAATTTCTTCTATTGATATACCCCTCTCGGACTTTCGCCAAAATACCTCCAACTACCTCAGGAGGACTTGACAAGACTCCTGGAATCTCGAGACTAATTATAAACTTCACACTATCAATCCCAAAGTACTAAGTCGCATTTGCAGAGAGGACGTGGTCATCACCCACATTTGCCTACGCCACACCTATCTCACCCACTCCTATCTCCTTTCTGGCTCTCCCAAACCTATCTGCCCCACTTGCAATGCTGATTTCTCGATCAATCGTATCATCTTAACCTGTCCAATTTACGCCAACTCCAAATCCTCCCTATCCCCTGCCACCATTATTTCTGACTTCCTAAAGAACAATCCCCCTCCAACATTTTCACCTTCCTCCACAACAGCAACTCCTTCTCTCTTTCTTACCACCTTTTCTTCTTAAACTTTTTTTCCTCCAAAATTTTTACTTCTCCATCCATTTCTCGTTTCCAATCATCTCTTTCCTAACCTTTGCACCCTAATTATTTAACACCCTCTTGGCACATTTAACTTTGACTGTCGCGGTGCCGTTAAACCTCATCAAATCTAACCAAACCAAACGTAAAATGTGTCATTTCTGATTTTTTATATATGGGCACTAAACAGTGTAATGTTTAGAATTTGTTAAAAAAGTTTACCAGATTTGACATAAATGATTAAGGTTTCAAGCTCAAGATATTTTACATCATCCTTGTGTGTTTATAAGTGTGGCCTTAAAACAATATAAATAATTGTGATCATTCAAAATGGTTATCACAATATTTTCCTCTCAGGACAGGTCACTCTGAGGTCATTTCTTTGATAGACCAGGAAGTATAGCTCTCTGATCTTTCAAAACAAATTACAGAGAAGGATTTGATTCTGTAGATAATTATGTTACTATTTAAATTTTGTCTTTTCTTCTACCTGAATTTCAACATAAATATTTGGTGATACACTGAACTTGCAAACCATTTTTTATGCATGGACTTGAAGTACCTGCATGGAATGTCGAATAATAGGGAATGAGTGGTGTTCTTTGTGTTTTGTGTTTACAGATCTCATACGTATTTAAATTGGAGCACATCTCTTATTAAAAAATATCAGAAGATTTGGAATTTAATGGGAATGATTATTAATAATGTTAAATTGTTTTAACAATTGAACTTCATTTTGTCAGATGGGTCTTGGTAAAACAATCCAAGCAATCGCAGCTGCCTATTATTACTATGATGAATGGCCTCTCCTTATCATTATTCCCTCATCTATGAAATATCCGTGGATTGAGGAACTTGAAAAATGGCTCCCTAATCTTCAACCTAGTGATATCAACCTAATTACATCAAGAACAGATATAAGGTGAGGTATATACTTGTGGTTTAAACATTGTGTTCTATTTTTGCATGAAGGTCTCCATGCTTCTAGACAGCTTGTTTCTCTTTTATATCAGCATAGAAGTCCAAAGAGTTATAAGTTTGTAGATACTGTATTTTCAGGATATAAGGTAATCGAAGATAGTTATATTTTCCTACTAATTTGTCCTTCACCACTACCTACCTTTTCTATTTCAAGCTGTTGTGTTTTTACACTGTAAGTTTACCTGTCTTAGATGACTCTGTTTGCTGTCTAAACTTACTGTAATGACATTTTGTCTGTTGGCATTCTATGTTCTCTAAATTTCTCTCATTCTCCCCCTGTTTCCTTTACTTTCTACCTCTAGAATGATCTGACCTCTCAGGCACAATTTGACCTTAGTTGTTGTGGTGCCGTTAAGCCTTCATCAAACAAACTATGTTCTCTGCTCTTGACCTGCCAATAAATATCAGCAATCAAACACTAATAGATGGTTATGATATTTGTTTCACTCATTCTTAATTT